>PVJI01012584.1:0-50432 GCA_004026765.1 Micronycteris hirsuta | reverse complement strand
TAGAATAGCTGAATAGATAAGAAAGCATGACCCACACATATGCTGCCTACAAGAGACTCACCTCAGAACAAAAGACCTACACAGTTTGAAAGTGAAGGGCTAGAACAAATATTCCAAGCAAATAGATAGGGAAAAATAGCTGGAGTAGCAATAATCATAACAGACAAAATAGACTTCAAAAAAGGGCCATAGAAAGAGACCCAGAAGGTCACTTCATAATACTCAAGGGAAGAATCCATCAGGAAGATATAAACATTGTAAATATATATGCACCCAACATTGGAGCACCCAAATACATAAAGAAAATCTTGGAGGACTTCAAGAAAGATATTGACAGCAACACAATTATAGTAGGGGATTTCAACACCCCACTGTCAAAAATGGACAGATCTTCCTAACAAAATATCAGGAAAGATATTGCATCATTGAACAATGTCCTAGATCAAATGAACTTAACTGATATATATAGAGAGCCTTTCATCCCAATGAAGCAAAATACACATTTTTCAAATACACATGGAACATTTTCAAAGATAGACCACAGGATAGGACACAAAACAATCCTCAACAAATTCAATAAAATTGAAATCATATCAAGCATTTTCTCTGACCACAAGGGACTAAAACTAGAAACCAACCTCAAGTTAAAAACTCAAAAACACTCAAACTAATGGAGACTGGATAGCATGCTATTAAACCTTGTATGGGTCAAGAATGAGATCAAAGAGGAATCAAAAAGTTTCTGGAAGCAAATGAAAAGGAACTCACAACAATCCAAAACTTATGGGACACAGCGAAGGCAGTCCTGAGAGGGAAGTTCATAGCAATGCAGGCCTACCTAAAAAAAGATAGAAACATTTCAAATAAACAACCTAACCCTTCACCTATAAGAACTTGAAGAACAACAACAAAGACAGTCCAGAACAAGTAGAAGGAAGGAAATAACCAAGATCAGAGAAGAATTAAATGGCATAGAAACTAAAAGTACAATTCTAAGGATCAATATATTGGAGCTGGTTCTTTGAAAAGATAAATAAAATTGACAAGCCTTTAAGGAGGCTCATCAAGAAAAAAAGAGAGAGGACCCAAATAAATACAATCAGAAATGAAAGAGGAGAGATTATGACTGATACCACAGAAATACAAAGGATTATAAGAAATTAATACGAAGAACTATATGGCAAAAAATTTGCAAACCTAGGTGAAATAGACAAATTTCTAGAAAAATATAATCTTCTAAAACTCAATGATGAAGAAGCGGAAAGCCTAAACAGACCAATAACAGCTGACAAAATTGAAACAGTAATAAAAAAAACTCCCCAACCCAAAAGCCCTGGACTGGATGGTTTCACAGGAGAATTCTATAAAGCATTGATAGCTAACCCCTATCTTTCACAGACAATTCCAAAAAATCCCAGAAGAGGGAAGACTCCCAAAGTTTATTTATGAAGCCAGCATCATCCTAATCCCAAAACCAGATAAAGACACAACAAAGAAAGAAAACTTCAGGTTAATATCACTGATGAACATAGATGCTAAAATCCTCAAGAAAATATTGGCAAATCACATCCAGCAATACATTAAAAAGATCATACACCATGACCAAGTGGGATTCATCCCAGGAATACAAGGAGGGTACAATATTACAAATCAATAAACATAATACACCACATAAACAAAATGAAAGACAAAAATCACATGATCGTATCAATAGATGTGGAAAAAGCATTTGATAAAGTACAGCACCCACTTATGATAAAAACACTCAGCAAAGTGGAAATAGAGGGAGCATTCCTCAACATAATAAAGGCCATATATGAGAGACCTATAGCCAACAACATACTAAATGGGCAAAGACTAAAAACTTTCCCACTAAGATCAGGTACAAGACAAGGTTGTCCACTTTCACCACTTCTACTCAACATAGTATTGAAATTTTTAGCCACAGCAGTTAGACAAGAAGAGGAAATAAAATGCATCCAAATTGGAAGGGAGGAAACAAAACTGTCATAGTTTTCAGATGACATGATAGTGTACATAGAAAATCCTATAGACTCCATCAAAAAACTGTTTGACCTACTAAATGAATTTGGCAAAATGGCAGGATACAAAATCAATATTCAGAGATCAAAGGCATTTTTGTATACTAACAATGAAACATCAGAAGCAGAAATTAGGGGAAAAAATCCCATTTGATATAGCAACAAGAAAAATACAATACCTAGGAATAAACCTAACCAAGGAGGTAAAAGACCTATATTCAGAAAACTACACAACACTGAAGAAAGAAATTAAGGAAGACACAAACAAATGGAAACATATACCGTGTTCGTGGATCATAAGAATTAACATCATCAAAATGTCCATACTTCCCAAAGCAATTTATAGATTCAATACAATACCTTTTAAAGTACCAATGGCATATTTCACAGATATAGAAAAAAAAAACACTTCAAAAATTTATGTGGAACCATAACCGACCCTGAATATCTGCTGCAATCTTGAGAAAGAACAGCAAAGTAGGAGGGATCACAATACCTGATATCAAACTGTATTACAAGGCCACTGTAATCAAAACAGCCTGGTACTGGCATCAGAACACAAACATGGACTAATGGAAGAGAATACAGAGCCCAGAAATAAACCTAAGTGTCTGTGGTCAATTGATATTCAAGAAAGGGGGAAGCAGCAAAAAATGGAGCAAAAATATCATCTTCAGTAAATGGTGTTGGGAGAGCTGGACAGCTACACGCAAAAAAAATGAAACTCGAGCACCAACTTACACCATGTACAAAAATAAATTCAGGTGGATAAGAGATTTAAATATAAGTCATGACACCATAAAAGTCCTAGAAGAGAACATAGGCAAGGAAATCTCAGATATTCCATGCAGCAATGTTTTCACTGATATGTCTCCTAGAGCAAAGGAAAGAATAAACTGATGCTAACTCCAGCCAGCAGGGTCTGTGGTGTTGTGGATTAGATGTACAAATTCACAGGGACTGCAGAAGTGCAATAGAGAAAAGGGATGGCATGATTGCTCTCTGAGTGAAAGAGTGCCCCGACCCTCTCCTGGACAGGCTTTTATTGCTTTCTAGTAGCATTACATCAAAGAAGGTCCTCATTCATTATGGTCAGGTTTGCTGTAGGTGATTACTTTTTACAGATAACAAAGAAAAGGATGTTGCTGATCACTTCTTCCAGATAACAAAGAAAAGAATGTTGCAAACACAAAGGAAAAAAGTGGTTGAACTGGTTACACTCCCTCCTTGAGAGGTTTAGCACAGACTTTAGGAAGTTCCTTCAAAGATATGCATTAAACTTTTTCTGACTTAACTCAAGGTGAGGGAGTTTTAGCAAAAGCAAGCCTCAAAGTAGTCTAGGTACAATGCAGACCTGGCTCCCCATGGGGAAAGCCGATCTGTGGGTATGGCTCTTAATGTGCCACCTCACACCTGTCAGTTTTCTGAACCAGGGCTGAGCTACATTCACCACTGGCACACAGAGTAGTTCCCTATAATAAACAAATAGGATCTTATCAAAATAAAAAAAAAACTTCTACACAGCTAAAGAAAACAGCATGAAAATGAAAAGAGAACCAACCATATGGGAAAACATATTTACCAGTGATACCTCAGACAAGGGTTTGATATCCAAAATATATAAAGAAATCAAATGACTCCACTCTAAGCAGACAAGCAACACAATTTAAAAAATGGGCAAGGGACTTGAACAGGCACTTCTCCAAGGAGGACATATAGAGGGTCCAGAGACATATGAAAAGATGCTCAATATTGCTAGCCATCAGAGAGATGCAAATTAAAACCATGATCAGATACCACTTCACACCGTTGAGAATGGCCATCATAAATAAAGCAACACATGAAAAGCATTGGAGAGATTGTGGAGAAAAGGGAGCCCTAGTGCACTGTTGATGGGATTGTAGACGGGTGTAGACACTGTGGAAAACAGTATGACATTTCCTCAGAAAATTAAAAATGGAACTGCCGTTTGACCTGGCAATTCCACTGCTGGGATTACGTATACCCTAAGAACCCTGAAACACCAATCCGAAATAACCTATACACCCCAATGTTCATAGCAGCATTATTTACAATAGCCAAGTGCTGGAGGCAACCTAAGTGCCCATCAGTAAATGAATGGATCAAAAAACTATGGTACATTTACACAATGGAATTCTATGCAGCAAAGAAAGAAAGAGCTCCTATCCTTTGCAACAACATAGGTGGAACTGGAGATCATTATGCAAAGTGAAATAAACCATGAGGTGATGGACAAATACCATATGATCTCACCTTTAACAGGAACCTAATCAACAAAACAAACAAATAAGCAAAATATAACCAAAGACATTGAAATTGAAAATAGGCTGACAGTGACCAGAGGGGAAAGAGGAGGAGATAATGAGGGGAAAGGATAAAGGGTTTACAGTAACAATTGTAAAGGACACATGGACAATAACAAGGGGTGAGTAGAAACAGGGAAAGGATGTGGGGAGAGCTGGGAGGGTGGGGAGGAATGGGGGGGAAGCCAGAAAACTGTACTTGAACAACAATAAAAACATGTTTAAAAAAAAACTCAAAATACCAAAGCAACATTAATAATAAATATTTATTGTCATAGTAATACAACCTTGGTTTCTGAGCAGCTGAGATTTAATATTTATTTATTTATTTATTTATTTATTTATTTATTTATTTATTTATTTATTTTTAGAGAGGGGAAGGGAAGGAGAAAGAGAGAGAAACATCGATGCGTGGTTGCCTCTCGAGCACCCGCTACGGGGACCTGGCCTGCAATCCAGGCATGTGCCTTAGATAAGGAATCAAATCAGTGACCCTTTGGTTCTCAGGCCTGTGCTCAACCATTGAACCACACCAGCCAGGCCTTTAGATGTTTCATTTCGAAAAATTGTTTGATATTCACCGAACAGAGTTCACTTTCACTTTTGAGTTTTAGAAAGGAAAAAAATTATTTTCCGTCTGGTACTTTGTTAAAAATGAAGTATTACATTTTATCTTTATTTTAAATATTGAGGATTATAGTAATTTGGTAATTTCATTGACCATTACAAGTTGGTAAAATGCATTTTGATTTTATAAAAATTATGTTCATGAAAAACACCTATTTTATGTAAAAATTACTGATAATAATAAATTTCCTTCAGGTTTTAATGACTGCTTCTTACAGTATCACGAAAAAGGCATTTTTCTTCTTTTTTCTTATACTAACTATTAACTGCACTAGATTTTTCAGTGATTGCCAACAAGAATGCTTATTTTTTCCAATTTTAGCAGCCACTTTCACTAATATAGTAGGCATTTAAATAGAAATTGCATATAAATTTTTACCCCATTACTAAGATGTTACTATGTGGCTATTGGCCTATGACTTTGAATCTAGTTGTCCTCTTCAACTATGAAGTAAAATATCCATGTATTAACAGCCATTAACATTACTATGATGTATGGGTAATCAGATTTAATGAAACTTTGTGATTAATGATACTATAATAGTTTAATTAAAATAAATTAGTAAAAAGTGGAAAAGATGAAATATAGCATTAGGATATGTAAGTCATGGTCAGTTAAACAAATGAGCTTAATACAAATTAAAGTATTGGAAATAAAAGTAATTGACCTCAAAAGAAATTTGACCATGAAACAACAAAAATTATCATTTGTCAATATATTATCCATTACTTCAACAAAACTCCATTAAGCACCTACCCTGTACCTGCTAAATGATAAGGACAGAGAATATGGAATTATATTGCATTATATTACATTACATTATATTATATTATATATTTATTATATAATCTTATAAAAGGTAATAATATATGAGAAAAGGCATTGTCTTAGCCAGCTCATGTTGTAGCAAATGACCAAAAACTGGGTGGCTTAAACAACAAACATTTAGTTCTCATAGTTTTGAAGGCTGGGAAGTCCAAGATCAAGGTTCTGGCAGAGCTGCTGTCCAGTGTGAGCCAGTCTCCCAGTTTACAGATGACGTTCTTCTTGCTGTACCTCACATGACAGAGAACAGGGGAGAAGCAAGCTGTCTGGTGTTTCTTCTTGTAAGCTCACGAATATTCATGCAGGCCTCACCCTCGTGACCTAATTCCTTTCTAATGGCTCCACCTCCAGATACTGTCACGTTGGGGAATAGACCTTGACATGTAAATTTCAGGAGGGAGAAGACAAAATTATTTATTTAATAGTATATATATACAGAATATAAAAGTGGATAAGCGCAATGATAATAATAGGAATAAAATGTTATGGAGTGAAATTGTAAGCAAAGTCTTATGAGTTTGGGAAATTAACAAAGGCTGTGTGGAGTTAGGGTCATGAAGTATTATTATGCAAGTTTTAAAATGGTAATTCTAAAATAAGGAGGAAACTAGAATAATTTAATATCAATTTTTTAAATTAAAACTGATTATTTCTTTCACCTCTCAAATATTTCAGAGTCCTCTCATAGCTTGCCTTGAAGGTCAGGAAAAAATTAGAAATTAAGAATAAATTTCTCTCCAAGAATAACAAAAAATCCCTTAAATTCATTTGTGTTGCCTCTTATTGTTTTCAAGAACAGGAATGCAAGTAGTGACTCTGTTGACCTGAGATCTTTAGAATAATTTGTCCTTAAAAATTTTCTTTAAGCGTTGTGACTACTTAGTATTTGTGTGAGTCAGCATTTGTATGTGTGCGTGTGTGTACAGTTTATGATACCAATAGGAGTTCAAATTGATTATATCAATACAGCAATTTCTTTTAAATCTGAATCATATATACATTTCAAAGGAAAAACATGTTTCTTGGAAATTTTTTCTTCCTGTATTTCTTTCTTGCCCCTATTCTTTTCTCATTTCTTCTTTATTCAAAAAGATATTAACTTTCTACTAGGTAGAAAGTATCCATTTCTAGAAAAGTTTTAAAATATCTTCATATGCATAACAAAACCCAGCAACAGCAACAGCAGAGAGATATGTAGAAAGAGCAGAGATTTTCAACCTTTTTCACCTCATGGCACACACAAACTAATTACTAACATTCTACAGCACATAAAATATATATTTTTTACAACCAGATAAAAATATGTATAATTTTGATTCATTCACACCAGACAGCTGTTGTTACTTTGGCTCTTGTCATTTTTTTTTTTTATTTGACAATCTAAGGGGAAAGAGTTCAGTGTCCCTGACTAAACAGTCAGCTACTGCATGTTCTAAAAATTCTTGCACACGCCAGTGTGCCTCTTGTTGCAAATCATTAAGATAGATGATAGCTAGGTTGGTAGGTTATTGGTTGAAAATCATTGAGATAGATGATAGCTAAGGTGATAGACAAATTGACAGATGTATGCAGATACACACACATAAACACATATGTACACATACACCACATACCTCACACTACACACAAAGTTATAGTAGTCAATACTCATCATTCTTTTTCTGGCCACATCAAACTCCATGAGTAATATATTATAAATTATTCATATAGTATCTTATACTCATTAATACAGACAATATGTTTATTACATATATAAGATAAGCATATACGATAGGTACTCTTGAATTCCATCTGGATACAGCAATGAACAAAACACGACAGTCTCAGACCCATTGTGTTTTTTTATTCCAATAGACATGAAAGAGACAGTAAATGAATAAAGTTATAAATATATCAGCTACTCATAAATACTATGAAGAAAAATAAATACAGATAAAAAATAAGAGTATGTTGGTGCTATTTACATGAAGAGGTCAGAGAAGTCCCCTCTACAAAAAAATTTGATTAAAATGAGAGAATGGGCCATACAATCTTCATAAAGCAGGACTATTTCAATAAGAGGAAGCATCAAGTGCAAAGGGCTTGAACATAATTGTGCTTGGTGGATTCGAAGAATAGTAAAAAGGCAAATCTGCCTGAAAGAGAGAGACTGCAAACGAAACTCCCAGTAACTGAGATTGGACAGGTGATTAGAAACCATGGTAAGAAATTCAGATTTATACTTAGATGGGTAATCATCGGAGGGGGTTACCCTTTTAAATGATCTCTCTGGATATGTGGAGCACATAACATAGGGGGATTTGAACAGAAAGGAATCAAGGAAGTGGTCGTTTTGTGAAAGACAAGTGAGAAGTTTGGTGGTACAGACTATGATAGCAGTGCTAGAGACGGTAAGTATATCATACAACCAGAAAGGTAAGTAAATCATGAATACATAGTTCGATCACATTAAGAAATAAACATATTTCCCAGGGTAAATATAACCCCAAAAGAAAAAACTCTGCCAGCCTCCAGAGGATCACCAGAAGAGACCGCCTCCCCACAATTCCAATTTTAACATGGTAAGTTCCTAGCTTTCGTTCTTCTTTTATTTAGTATTTTCTTTCTGAGATTCATCTATTTTATTGCATGTAGCATAGTTTGTTTATTCTCATTACGGGATAATAATTTTATATTTCTGATAGACATTTAGAGTATTTTCAGTTTATGAAATTTTATACATATTTTTTGTTTCATAACTACTCACGCCTGTGATGTGTATTACTAGGCATAGAATTGCTAATAATAAATTATGTGTCTGTTCACCCTTAGTAGAAACTGACAATTTTCCAAAATGATTGTACCAAATTATACTTCTACTAATAATGTATGAGTTCTGGTTGCATAACATCCTCACTGAAAATATATATTCTCTGTTTTTTCTCTTTAGCAATTCAAGTCTATCTGTGCATTAATAGCAAATTATAATTTAATTTACATTTTCCTGAATCTTAATAAAATAGACACAATTTTATTTTTTTAAGATTTTATTTATTTTTAGAGAGAGGAGAAGGGAGGGAGAGAGAGCAATGTATGGTTGCCTCTCACATGGCCCTCACTGGGGACCTGGCCCACAACCCAGGCATGTGCCCCGACTGGGAATCAAACCGGGACCCTTTGGTTCCCAGCCTGCACTCAATCCACTGAGCTACACCAGCCAGGGCTGTTTTTATGACGTTTTATTTTGTTATTTTAGTACAGTTTTTTTAATCTTTATTATATTTTTTCCATTACCATTCAGTCCCCTTATTCTCCCTACCCTCAAGTAATCACCACATTGCTGTCCATATCCATGAGTTATTTCTTTGTTTTGTCAATCCATTCACACCCAAACCTTTCCCTGCAGCTCTGCCCATAGACTGCCATCCTGCTCTCCACCTCTAAGTCTGTCCCCATTTTCCCTGTTCATTTGGTTTGTTCATTAGATTCCACATATGAGTGAAATCATATGGTATTTGTCTTTCTCTGACTGGCTTATTTCACTTAGCATAATGCTCTCCAGGTCCATCCACACTGTCTCAAAGTAAAATTTTCTTTTTTATAGCTGAATAGTATTCCATTGGGTAAATGTCCCATAGTCGTTTTATCCTCTCATCTACTGATGGACACTTAGGCTGCTTCTGTGTCTTGGTGACTATAAATAATGCTGCAATGAACAAAGAGTGCTCATGTTCTTTCAAATTAGTGGTTGGTAATGGCATCTCATGGTTTTAATTTGCATTACTCTGATGATTAGTGACATTGAACATCTCTTCATATGTCTATTGACCATCTGTATGTTCTCTTTGGAGCAGTGTCTACTCAGGTCTTTTGCCCATTTTTTGACTGAGTTGTTTGTATTCTGGTATTGAGTTTTGTAAGTTCTTTATAAATTTTGGATAATAACCCCTCATCAGATGTATCAGTAAATAGGTTCTCTGATTCTCTGGGTTGTTGTTGTTGGTTTTTTTTTGTTGTTGTTGTTCATCTTTTCCTTCACTGTTGATCTTTTCCTTTTGCTTTTATGTAGTCCCATTTATTTATTTTTTCTTTTGTTTCCCTTGCCTAAAGAGATATATCTGATAAAATATTGCTACAAGCAATGTCCAAGATTTTGGTAAGTTTCCTTGTATGAGTTTTATGGTTTCATGTATAAATTTAAGTCTTTGATCCATTTTAAATTTATTCTTGTGTGTGGTGTAAGAAGGTGTCCAATTCCATTTTTCTCTATGTAACTGTCCGATTTACCAAAACCCATTTATTGAATAAACTATCTTTAGCTCATTGTATATGCTTTATTCCTCTGTCAAATATTAATTTACTATAGAGGTGTGGGTTTATTTCTGGGTTCTCTATTCTGTTCCATTTACTGCTATGTCCTTTTTTGTGTGTGTGTCTGTGCCAATACCATGCTGTTTTGATTACTATGGTCTTATAAAATAGTTTGATATAAAGTAGTGTGATTCTTTCTACTTTGTTCTTCTTTCTCAGGATCGCTGTTGCTATGCAGAGATTTTTGTGGTTCCATATACATTTTTGAAATACTTTTCTAGTTCTGTGAAATAGGTTATTGAACTCTTGATAAGAATTGCATTGAATCTATAGATTGTTTTAGTTAGTGTGGATATTTTAATGCTGTTAATTCTTCCTACTCAAGCCCACGGTATGTGCTTCCACTTACTTGTGTTTTCTTCAATTTCTTGCTTTAATGGCTCACAATTTTCCAAGTACAGGTCTTTGCCATCCTTTGCTTGGTTTATTCCTGGGTATTTTATTCTTTTTGTAGCAGTTGTAAATGGGATCATTTTCTTAATTTCCATTTCTGTTAGCTCATTATTAACATATAAAAAGGTAACTGACTTATGGATATAAATTTTGTATCCTGCTACTTTCCTGAATTTTTAGTAGTGTCTTGGTGGAATTTCTAGGGTTCTCTATGTACACTATCATGTCATCTGCAAATAAAGACAGTTTTACTTCTTCCTTTCCAATTTGGATGCTTCTCGTTTCTTCTTCTTGTCTGATAGCTATGACTAGCACTTCCAGTACTGTGTTAAATAAGAGAGGTGAAAGTGGACATCCCTTTTATATTTCCCATCTTAAGGGGAACACTTGGAGTTTTCCCATTGAATGTGATGCTGGCAGTGAATTCATCACAATGGTCTTTATTATGTTTAGGTACATTCCTTCTATTCCTACTTTGCTGACAGTTTTTATCATAAGTGGGTGCTGGATTATAGCAAATGCTTTTTCTGCATATACTGATATGAGCATGTGGTTTTTATCCTTCATTCTGTTTATGTGGTGAATCACATATATTGATTTGCACATTTATCAACCTTGCAGTCCTGTAACAATTCCCGCTTGATTATGGGGTATGATCTTTTTTATGCATTGTATTCAGTCTGCTAATATTTTGTTGAGGATTTTAGCATTTATGTTCATTAGGAATATTGGCCCTATTTTTTTTTTCTTTGTAGTGTCTTTATATGGTTTTCCAATTAGGATAATGCTGGCCTCATAAAATAAGTTTAGGAGCCTTTCATCCTCTTGAATTTTATAAAATAGTTTGCAAAGGAGTGGTATTAGTTCTTCTTAGAATGTCTGGGAAAAATTCACCTGTGAAGCCATCTGGTCCAGGGCTTTTGTTTATTGGGAGTTTTTTTATTATTGCTTCAATTTCCTTAGGTGTAATCTGTCTATTCAGATTCTCTGATTCATCCTGATTTGGTTTTGGAAGGTCACATATTTCTAGGAATTTATCCACTTAGTCCCAGTTGTCCAGTTTATTGGCATATAATTGTTCATAATATTTTTTTCTAATCCTTTGTGTTTCTTTAGTGTCAGCTACTATTTCTCCTCTTTAATTTCTGATTTTATTTATTTGGTTCCTTTTTCTCTTTTCTCTTGATCAGTCTGGTTAAAGTTTTGTCAATCAGCCCTAGCTGGTGTGGTCAGTGGTTGAGTGCCAGCCTGTGAACCAAAGGGTTGCTGGTTCAATTCCCAGTGTAGAGACATGCCTGGGTTGTGGGCAAGGTCCCCAGTAGGGGGTGCATGAGAGGCAACCACACATTAATCTCTCCTTTTCTTTCTCCTTCCATTCTCGTCTCTCTACAAATAAATAAATAAAATCTTTTTTTTTTTTAAAAAGGAGTTTTTAAAAAAAAAAAAGTTTTGTCAATCTTTTTTATCTTTTCAAAGAACCAGCTCTTGGATTCACTATTTTTTTGGTATATATTTTTTAGACTCTATTTCTTCTCTCATCTTTATTATTTCCTTCCTTCTATTCACTTGGGCTTTGTTTGTTTTTCTTTTTTATGTTCTTTTAAGTGTAAAGTTAGATTGTTTATTTGAGCTTTTTCGTGTGTGTGTGCATGGGGTTTTTTTGTTGTTGTTTGTTTGCTTGTTTCTTTGTTTTTGTTTTTGTTTTAGATAGACCTGTCATGCTTTCAATTTTCCTCTTAAGATTGCTATTTCTGTGGGGCACAGATTTTGGATTGTTGTATCTTCATTTTCATTTGTTTCAAAGTATCTTTTGATTTCTTCCTTGATCTTGTTTTTGACCCATTCATTGTTTAATAACATGTTATTTAATTTCCATGTCCTTACATGCTTTTCAGTATTCTTCTTGTGATTGATTTCTAGTTCATAGCACTGTGGTAAGAGAAGATGCTCGTTATGATTTCAATATTCTTCAATTTATTGAGGCTTGTTTTGTGTCCTAACATATGTTTTATTCTTATGGTCAGTGGTTACAAGTCTTCTCTGCAGCCAGTATTCAGTTGGTTACACAGGATTCTTTCTCTACAATTTAGATGTAATTCCAGATTGGTCCTGGAGAAGGTTAGCTTAGCTTCCACTTACTCCTCTGTCATTCTGTATCCTTTGCGAAATTTTAAAGTTAAGTTAAAAATGATGAATGATGTATTGAAATTTCCTGGAAATAAACTTGTAAAGTAAAAACACTCATGTTTTCCTTTACTCATTCTCAACTAGTTCACTCATACTCAGGACACTCCAAATCAAAAACACTTCTGCTCCCAGACTGTGGGTATTTCACGCACCAAGCAAGTCTATGACACAAGATGGGTTCACTACAATTTAACTCATTCTGACACTATCGATCTAAGGTTAGCATCAGAATCCATGGGATAAAGGCTCAGTTCTACAAGATTGCTCCCCCTGCCTATTTCAGATGCCAATCATAAATATAGTTTGTTTCCTGTGCTTCTGAATGACTGGCTGTAAATCAGAGATTCTCATAATCCCCTCCTTGGTTTTGAATAATCAGCTCACGAAATTCAGGAAAGCATTTTATTTATTGGAGTGCCTGGTTATTATAAAAATCTATAACTTGGAAACAGCTTATATGAGAGAGATGCACAGGGAAAAGTATGCAGGGAAGGAATGGGGTGTCCACGACCTCTTCCAGGTGTTCCACTATCCCAGCACCTGCACAAGTTTGTCAGCCTGGAAATTCTCATCATTTTAGATTTTTATGGTGGCTTCATTACATAGACATGAGTGATGAAATCATTGACCATCGGTGATGAATTCAGCCTTCAGCTCCTCTCCCCTCCCTCGAGGTCAGGGGTTGGGTCTGAAATTTGTAACCCTCTAATCATAAGGTTGTTTACCCTGGCAAAAGGTTCCCGTTTTAGGGGTTTTCCAAAATGACCTCATTAACATATACTCTGGTGTGGCTGAAAGGGGTCTGTTATGAATAACAAAACACTTCAACTCACCTTTGTACTTTGGAGCTATTTCAGGAACTGAGGCTATAACTGAATAATTTAACTGAAGATGCCCCGGGCTCTCATATAGAAAATGACAGAAGTTGTAGGAGTTATGTACTGGGAACCTTGGACAATGATCAAATACATATTTCTTATTATAAATCACAGAATTGAATATAAAGAATGTTGGGCTTATGTCATTATAGAATATTAGATGCCCAACTTTTCTTTAGATCATTTGCAGTATTAAAAAATTGCCAAGATTTTGAATTCGGATTTATAATTTAATTTTGTACAGAAAGTCAATAACACAAATCCCAGTAAGAAATTAGAATAAATATTTTCTGTGTTTTATTAAACTAAATAAATCTTGTTTTTACCTCTAAGTTTATAACTTCCTTTGAGAGATCAGCCTGAGACTAATCAGAGAATGAAAACAACACTTATCCAGCTGTTCTAGCCAAAATATTTGGAATCATCTCTGATTTACTTGTTTGTGTTCTTAACTAATTAATCAGTGCATTTATGCAGCTCTGCCGATGTAATACATACATAGTCTGTCTTCCTCTCACCACTTCACCTTTACCAGTCAAGTCTAGCCACCTGGACTCTGGCAAACACCTCCTAACTGGTCCTTCTCCCCGATTCATCTCTTAGAAATGTTTATTTTCCACAAAATATGAACGGCTTTCAAAATCATAAGTCAGCTCATGGGAAAACTTGCTCAAAACTCACAATGATAAACTTTATAATACACATAGATTCAAATCCAAAATGCTTGTAAGAGATTGAAATGCTTGGTGTATCTTTTTGGGTCTGGGTTTTTCCCAGGGCCTTCAGGCTGACAGTGCCTTCTTTAGACGTGCTAATCATTAGAGGGCATCTGCTTGCTGCCTAGTTATTACAAAAATACCCTCCCATTTCCCTCCCCATGGTTTGAAAGAAGGCTGAACTTGGTGCTAAGCTTCAGATGAACGTGAGGACCTGCAACTGTCCTTTTGTTCTTGACTGGCACCCTCGCAATCAATAGAACTTTTCTTACTCCAAACTCTGGTATTTTGATATTGGTCTTTTTGAAGTGGCTGGCACACAGACTTTTGAATTGGTAACATCCTAAACTTGAATCCTCATTAAATTGCTTCCTACATTGAAAGTAATAAACATTAAGTTAACATCATGTAAAGTTTAAAATATTCCATTAATTCAATAAAAATTCACTAAGTTGGAGATTCATATATCCACTTTCTGCTTATCCACTTTCCATGAGCTGTTGTTATTCAAACCGAGGAGACAAATGGTAAGCTTCTAACTTACTGAGATCGAACAAAACGCATGGCTCCAGATCAAACCCAGTAGGAGGTGCCCCTCATCTAGAACCGTAGGTCAGAATAGGTCTCCGGGAGGATGACACTTACGTTGATTATTAAAGAAACTTCTCAACATTGTTTTTTCTCCAGAACTAATTTCTCAATTTTCAGACAATAAGGTACATATAGGCTTGAAAGTTTATTTTCTAAGCTATGATTAACAATGACTATGTCAGGCAGAGATTGGCCAGATAGCTAGAAAATTTACCCAGCATTACTACTAAATTACAAATTGTGAATCACTGTTCTTAAATTCCTGAGCAGCAGGGTATCCGCACAACAATAACATTATCTAACCCACATTCAGTGCTTTCAATGGAGAAAGAAAATGTATCATTTGGAAGATAAGAAACAACTTTGCTGGAGACAAGATGAATCACATTTGCTATTTCCTGCTACCGACAAAGCCTATCTTGTTGCCATCAGAAGAAATTTGTTTGACAAGCATGTGTCTTACTTGTGATTTTTTTAAATCAAAAATGTTTGCTAAGATGTTGTAAGTCCTAATACAAATTCTTAAGTTATCATCAAAATCTGAGAATTTTAAATGTACATGAAGTATCAAAATATGTTTATAAATCAATTTTTAGCATTAGTCACTATTTTCAGCTGAACAAAACTGACAAGATAATAACATAAATGAAAGAAAACAAACTGAGAATATTAATTTTGTGGAGGAGGCATTTAGACAGGCATGAGCAGAGCGGGAACAATAGGCCAGGTACGAATGTCACCAGGGCAGAGAATTTGAGTGCCTTGTAATGAGCAAAACTAGAGAAAGCAACTATTATAAGCTAGAACTTCACCCCTAGTATGACCTTTGCAACACAAGCATGTCATTAGTCATGTAGTTTAGACCCCCTTAGAGAAGGAACAAGGGGGCTAGAGAGTTTCTCATCTGATTCCCATATAAGCCCTTGCAGAACCCTCAGGACAATGAGGTTCTGATCAATATCAAAGTATCTTAGAACCCAAACCTTGTATATGTTGACCACAGAGACAGAGTTTTGGGCAAACTAGAGATAATATCTAGGCCTCAGTTGTGCTTCAGCTCCAGGCCCAGAAAAGCAGCAAAACCAGATGAGGTGAACTATGACTGAAATCAGGCCCACATGCAATAACTAGGGTCCTCCGGTGCCAACCAATCAGCAGAGATCTTGACACAGAAAGGGCACCCTGAAAAGCTGATGAGATCCTCCCCTGAGACCATCCCTGAAATTCCTGTCATTAGAAAACAGACAATAACCCATAAGGCAAGGGACACAGTGGCGTCTCTCACTCCCTCTCGCTCTTTAGAGCAGGGGTGTCATTTTCACTGGGGGCCACATCAGCCTTGCAGTGGCCTTCAAAGGGCCGCATGTAATTTCAACTCCTTAACAGTTAAGGAGTAGTTACACTTATACAGTCCTAAAATTATTTCGGCCCCTTGAAGGCAACTGTGAGGCTGATGCGGCCCCCAGTGGAAATGAGTTTGACACCTCTGCTCTAGTGCATGCCTGAACCTCCTCATCCCCTTTTTCCTCAGGCACATATCTTTTGCTTTCTTTCTCCTAAGGTACAAGCCCCCCCCCCCTTTTTTTTCCCTCTGTAACTTGTTCCCTAAGTCCACGCAGCTCAGCTGGCTAACTTTTCATGCCTCTATAACTTTCTGAAAGGCTAAACTTCTTGCATTAGAAATATTGGCTCTGAATTTTTTCTCAGCCAAACTCAAGCACCAAGGTCTAATTCTGCTGTGAAAAGATTCACGAACATATTTCAGTGTAGACAACTAAGCTTCAGATTTGGCGGAAATAGTAATCACTATTATTGAAGATAATATAAAAGGGATTAAATTATACAAATTCTTCACATGAGTAATGTAGTATTAAAGTAGAAAAAGGAAGGGAGTGTGGAGAGAAAAACAGAGGTTTTTCTTATTTGTATACTTAAATGTAATTTCTCCACTCAGAATAACATTTGAATAAACCCCTACAAAAGTAAGGATTTTGACATTGTTCTAATTAATGAAGTAATGTAACATAGTTAAGACATACTTTAGATTTTTGGCCCAAAATACACATTCTCAGAGACTGAAATAATATTGAAAAGTTCAAAACAACTCTCTTGTACTTTATGTTGTGTTGGCAGTCAGAGAGAGGCCTAAATATATTTTTTTTTATCTAATAAACACTCCCTGAAATTATAGGGCATAGTCCTACCTCACACACACATACAATTTCTTTTAACATGCAAGGGTTTAATTTAATATATCATATGTTTTAACAGGTGAAGTGTAAGGACTTTACAGGGACAAATTTTAACCTCATATATATATGGAAGACATTTAGGAAAAATAAGTGAACTTCTTTAGATGGTCCAAGCCACTACCTTAAATACCAGCTTCCTCTTAAAGACTGAAGAAAGATGTGTGTTTGGGACAGAGGGAGGCAATTCACAGGCAGGTTAGAGGAGGGAATGTCTGGTAGACAAGGTTTGTCTTGTCATAAAGATAACTCTCCCAGGTGAAAAGTTATATCTGGTAATAGCTCATGTCCTGTGTAAATTCCCCTTTCTAATGTAAATTTTCTTTATGAGTATAGATTTATCTTATAAAACGGTAACTTCTCAGTGAGTCTTCAGTTTGTCAAAATAACCAGCTCAGAATAATCCTTATGGCAAAGAGGCACATTGGATGGTCACATACTCTGTGACATTTCAACCTTTACCTTGACTTGATTCCTCTTTTTTCTTCTTTTGAAAATGTTTCCACCTGCCAGCTCTCTTTCTATTCAACTGAAATTTAAGTGTACCATCATTTATTTTATTCACTGACTATTGATGAAGACTTTAATTACTAACAGATTTGCAAGGATAAAGATTAATATAAGGAATATTTTGAACCTTAGAAAAAGGTTCAACTCCTTCTGTTACTGAATTAAAGGAGTTTGTTTGCTTGTGCACATCAAAACCCAAGCAAACACCAACAGAAATTTGCAGCCAAGAAAGTAACGGTTTATTAATTAAGGAAATGGTACCATTAATCATGGTGGAGTTAGATTCATGGTCTTTATTAATTGTTAGGTGCTAAGGTAGAAGGTAGTTGATCACTGCTTCCAGACCTGCTGTCTGGATTCCTGAGGGCGTGGTTGGTGGGCTTGTTCTGTTTTTCTGGGTCTGAAGCTAAAACACAACTAAAGCCTAGGATGTTATTTATGGTTTTACTGAAATTCTCCTTTGTGGTCAACAGACGAGGGGCTTTGCTTTAAAAACTAATTTGATGTTACCCAGAACCCCATTGTCTTAAAGGCTTAATAATTAAAGAAGTGCACATCCAAGGGAGAGTGAAGCCAATGAGTTCCAGAGCTTGATGAGGCCAGCTTGAAAAAAAGTTTTATGTGCAAATAAAGATAGTTTTGTTTCTTATTTTTAAATTTATACTTTTTAAAAGATTTTATTTATTTATAGAGAGGAAAGGAAGGAGAAAGAGAGAGAAAGAAGCATCATGAGTCCCTTGAGACAATGAAAATGTTGAGAATTTTAAATTAGAATTTTAGACTTTGCCAGTATCTACTTGCTAAATAATATTAATAACAATAATATTGTGTGGAGGTGTTTTTTTTTACTATGTCAGGTGATGTCAGCTTAAGGTAATTGGCTCAAATTTACTTTTAACCAGGAATCTGTGACTTACAAAAATCCTTAGTAAAAATTTCAAAATAGTTTAGTAATAATTTTCAAGATATTTCTTTTACAATTCATCCTATTATGATACTACTTGTAGTTTTGTGTGTGATTCATTATATGTTAAGATTGTTAGGACAAACAAATTTTGTAATAAGAGACTGAATAGTCTTAGTTAAACATGAGGACATTGGCATCTCCTTTCTGAGTGGCTTTGTGAAGGGCTAAGTTACCATCTCTGAAATGCAACAAGGGAGGTAATACTCCTATCTCCCAGTTTCTATGGAAGGAGTCTAAGATTTTTGGTATGAACCTCCCTCCAAGTTTCAAAACTATCATGTTATAAAAATATAAGAAGTTTGTTACTCCTCTGAATAAAGTCTATTTAACTAACACAGATAGCCACTCCAATTAACCCAGTGAACCTAGGATGAACTATGTTTGACAAACGGTGACCTCAAATCCTTTTATTTAAGGGCTAAGTTGTCGTTCATTTTGCAAACGTATAAGCAATGGTGTATCTGATGGGCTGCATACAAGTTTAAGAATCCTTTTTCTTTGCGCTCTTGTAGTAGGTTGTGTGTGATGGGTGTCACATTCTGGTTTCATTCATATAATATATTTTATTATTTTTATATATTTTATATTATTTAATAAAATATTTTTATTTTTCTACTACCTTTGTGCAGAGGTTTTCTGGGTTGGGAGAGGTTTTGTTTTGAATTATATTTCCACAACAGACATAGTTGTTTATATTTTATGTAGATCAGCCAAACACTAACTATATATTTTGAAGTATAAATATCTCCTTTTCCACACCTTAGATGTAAAAGCCTTTTTATTACACCAGAATTCTTATTATAATGTTTATTAGTGGAATTGTCTGATTTATTTACTCATGAAATAATTGTTTTCCCACATATTCATACATTAATTTAAAAAAACTAAAACCACGAGGCAATTCCCTATTACATGCAAAGTTCTCTATTGGATTCTGGATGTCTGTGTGAGGAGATAAGATAAATAAAGCACAGACTTGCTATAAAATAACTCAATCTCCTGAGAGATTTATTTTCTGCTGAGGCAAGGAAAGTCATTAACTAGAGTATAAGACAGTGTGAAGTAAGCAGTATTCCTCCAACTTCTATGTAAAATGGCCCAAAGTGATAACTCTTTAGGTAATAGTAATCCCTTCATAACAGCTATTTACCAGTAAAATTAAAATATTCATTATGAATAAGATATCAAAAAATGCTTAAGGTAAATTCAGCCTATATGAAGGATGACTATTTCATACTAAAAGAAACCACCTCCTTTCAGAAAATTGAAAAAGAGCAAGCGTGCTCTCCAGTTTAGAGCCTGAGATGTAGACTATTTAAAACTATGTACATGGGACGACCACCATGCTATTGCCAAAATAATGTACTGCTTATTTAAATGGCATTAAACATCCTGTCAAGCTTTCATTATAACACCACTCCTCTGAAAAATGTATTAAATGTTAAGTGTAAAATATGTTTTATTATAAAATAGAAAATAACATCATAAGTGAATTTATAGATTCTGAACATTAAAATAAAAAGGATAAAGTACTTGTATTTACAAAAAATCATATATTCCAATATTTATTAGCACATTATGGTTAGTTATAAATGTTAAATTAGAAATAATTACAGAAGAAACTAGGGGAAAATGCTCATTGGAATAATTGCATTAGCATCATATGATAGAACTTAAAAAATCTATATTGGAAAACATTAAAAGTGAAAATAAACATATAAATCTAATACAGCAATATTTATCTAATATATTTTCCACAAGAAACCTAAAGTAAGAAAAGAAATGTGATTTTTTTAATCACTGCAAATGATTTAGAGAATTCTACTGTCACACCATATTTTTGACTGAAATGTCAGTTTCAGAACATGCTAATTTTCTTATAGATCAAGTACAACTTAAATTATAGAAATATAAAATTATTTTAAGACTGTTTACCTGTTATTGTTAAAATATATATTTGTTGACTAGTAATTTGTGTCTTGTTAGTTGTTTTTCCCTTGCAATAAAGATTCTGCAATCGTAATCTTGTCACTTCACTGTGATACACTAATATATGAAAAAGCAACAATATTCGAGAGGGAAACATTTTTACATTTTTATTAATTTGTATTATACTTAAACCATAGTTCTCCCTTATTCAAAATTTCATATTCCTCAGTTAAAGGGAATTCATGAATCCCACCGTGGGAAATGTAGCTCTAATGTTTCACGTCTAAGGGAGAAAGGCTCCAGTGGAACATGAGACGGCAAGCAGGCCCCATGCGTGTGACAGCAGAATTTCCTGTGGGGAATCAGGATAGTCTATTTCTTAGAATCAAAGCTTGTTCTTGCTAAGCTATCTCTCCCTTCCCCCTGGGTCAAAAGAACTTATGCTAATGCATGCCTAGCTTCCTCAGACCAGTGTTGACAACCCTTTCGAGCTCAGCCCAAGTGTGTTGTCTTTCCATTATCTCTCCTTTTGATATACCTTCCTGGATGTCTACCACCTAACCCAAATCTACAATCTATGCATAGTTAATGAAGACCATTCTGATGTAATGTACCCTGGAACAACAATAAAAACCGGTTGAGACGAGGCGCGGGGCCTCTCCCATATGATAAGGGAGGGGTCACGTGGTCCCAGATCTTCTAGTCCAGTGTATTCCATGTGAATTTATTCATATGCCTGCCATGGCATATGAATTCTGTGAGCCAGAATTCGCAACACCCCGTTCCAGTTATTCATTGGCAATTCCAGTCAAATAATATTAAATGGAAAATTCCAGAAAAAAAATCATAAGTTTTAAATTGTGTGCCATTCTGAACAGTGTGATGAAATCTCAAGCCATCCTGTTCTGTCCCACCTGGGACATGAATTATCCTTTGTTCTATCCAAAGCATTTATCTAGGTTGTATGTGCTTCCTGCCCAATAGTCACTTAGTAGTCATCTAGATTATCAGGTTGATGGTGGTGGTATAGCAGTGCATGGGTTCAAGTTATACTTATTTTATTATTATAATTGTTTTGCTATTAATTAATTTTTCTAATCTCTTACTGAGACTAACATAAATTACACTTTATCAGAAGTTATGAATGTATGTGTAGGGAGGCACATACTGTAAATATAGGGTTTGGTACTACAAGACATCTACTAGGAGTCTTTGAACATATCCCCTGCAAATAAGGGGATCATTACTAAGTTCTAAAATGAGTAACTACATTTTATATTATACTAATCATGAGATAAAATTTACATAAATTTGGACATAAACATGCACACTTTATTTCTTTTGGAATAAATAGTGTTTTGTTTTGTTTTTTTTACACTAAATTAGCTATATAGTTTTTGTGTAGGTCCCTCGCTGCTACAGTCAAAGTAGCAGCTTAGCAGGGATTTGTTTGAATAGTTTATTTTTGAATCGATTCTCAAATAGCAACTGAAGAACCCATAACAAGCCTATCAGTAAATGAGTGGGTAAAAAAACGGTAGTACATTTACACAGTGGAATAGTACACAGCAATATAGAAGGAGAAACTCTTCTTTTCCCTGGGAACAAATTTTTACACAAAAAGGAAAAGATACAAAAAAAAATGGAAAGAACAAGAAGCAATTATACCATGGAGAGTGAAAAAAAAAGTTCTACTTAAAAACAAACATGCATGTGAGAGTATGGAGTAAAATATCTTGCATTATAAATGTAGTTGTGAATGGTTCCAACTATCATATATACTTTAGTTCTGTTAAACATTTTTATCTTTATAGAAGAATCTGGTTTGCTTATTTGCTATTGTTTTCTTATCACTCATTTTCTCGATATCACCTCTGATGTTAGCCATGTATTTGGTTTGTACTAGTTTCCCTCAAGCCCTTAAGCCTGTTCTTTACTTTCTGCTCCTGTGTTTTTCCAATGCGGATGTCTTTAGAGGCTCACTTTTAAGACAAGCATGTAGAGCATTGAAATGTAGGGAATTTTTTGCCCAGAGGGATAATTGTAAACAAATGGAAAATAGGAACTGAAGAATAAATAGTTTTTCTGTTAATTCTTGACTCTCAGATGAATACCTAGTTCTGCTCTCCATATGCTCTTTGCAGTTCTCAAGTACACTGAAGCTCTAGTTCTTCTAAAATTGACTGAACAATGCACTTTTATTATTGATTTTTTTTCTTTGATCACGTTCCTTGGACTACAAAAAAAATCTACATTCATTGGAAATCTTGTGTCAGGTTCTGCTTTAACGACGGTAGTTGGGGAAGACAAACTGAGTCTTAAAGATTATCACCCACCAAAATTTAATATAATTTTAGTACAGAAATACTATTTATTCCATGCTTCTGAATTCAAGTGTTTTTCAAATGATTCTGCATAGTTTATTAATCTATTTTTTAATTTAATTTTAGTGGGTGATACTGGTTAACAAAGGTATACAGGTTTCAGGTGCACAATCCTACAAGACATCATCTACATGGTGTAGTGTGCTGCTTGCCACCCCAAGGCAAGTCTCTGTTCATCGCCATTTATTCCCCTTTTCCCTTCCCCTCCCCCTCTTCCCCTGGCATTCACCACACTGTTGCTGGTGTTCATGAAATTGTTTTCTCTTTTTTCCCCTCAATTCCTGCACTCCCCAGCACCCCCACCCCAAAAGCGGTCAGCCCGCTCTCTATGAGTCTGTCACTATTTTGCCTTTTAGTTCACTTTGTTCATTATTCTATGTATGAGTGAAATCATATGGTACTTTCTTTGACTAATTTCACTTAGCACATTGCTCTCCAGGTCCATCAAAGCTCTTGCAGAGGATAAGATTTCATTCTATTTTATGACCGAGTCAATTTTCTTAACTATTTGTATATTATGTTTTATTTGTAAATTTGAAAATCATCTAGATTCTGTTTGTAAAGCTTTATTGAGCAAGATTTGACTATTTTATTTTGTTGCTTTTTTATTGCATATGAAAATAATAGTACTTTTAAAATTATTTTATTATGAGTTTTTTGGTTCTCTAAGTTAAATATGACTATTAAAGCAAAAATATTATACATCACATTGAAATTATTATGGTGCTTGGCAATGGTTTGATAAGGAGCATGGAACAAAAAACAGGTTAAGAAATATTAGATATTAAGTTCCATGAGAAGAAAAGTCATTTCAGTTTGTCTTATATTTTAAAATGCATGGCTTCTTCTATGGATTTTTTTATCTAACAGTTATAAATCCTGGCAATAAAGATAATGGACACTGGATAGTTTATTCACATTGTCTCATTGAGAGTCATTTACTCACTGTTCTATTTGAATAGCATCTGCTGTCACCATCTTGTTCCCTGATAATTCTTGGCCATAGCACTTACCAATATCGGATATTATACTCTACATGTAGGTTTATTTATTTTATATTTCCTCCCTTTCCAGAATATAAGCATAATGAAGATAGGGCCTCTGTGCTATAAATCTGAACAGGTAACACGATAGATACTGAATCAATATTTGTTATTTGAAAGAATGAATGAATGAATTTACAGCAAAACTTTGAAAATAGAACATTCATATTCCTATTTTCAGTAAAGAAATTGATGTTTCTCATGAGTCAAGCTAATTTCTTAAATCCATGCTGTTCATAAAACCTAAGACAAAAATTGGTACAAGGTCTACTAATCTGACCTAATCTTAAATCTATATTTTTACTAGCCTATCCTGACTCCAAGACGTCGTGATGTACCAATAAGCAGTCTTATTCCATAAAGACTGTTTAATGTGCTGACACGAATGTGGGGCACCCGAAGGGTACGGCATGTGCTGCCCAAACCTCTGGCCACCTGTGCCCTATCTCATAATTAATTGGAGATTCTCAAAGTACGCCAGAAACTTTATAAAATGCAATGTATTTCCATGTTAAGGTTACATACTGTGATCTTTTCAAAAATGTGAAATGGGATCAATATTTCATTAGACATTTTAGAAACAAGCTCATAGTGGCAGGGTATGGCATATGCTATGTCAAATAAATAGTAATACAGATGACATTGAGACACTGACATTGTAAAGTGTTCGTGACATTATAAGTATCTGTTAAGAAGTTGGAATGATAAAAAGACTTTTTGCACTGGAAATAGAGTCTATTTTCTCATTTAAGAAAACCGTACTATGGAATGCCCACATTGTACTTACTCTTGCATATTCGCTAATCTTTTTGTTATTTTTAGAATACACAGGGAGAAAAAAAAACTATATATTTTAAAATACATATGCCAAGAATAGAACTTTAAACAAATTGCATCTAAGGATAATCTTCTTGAGAAAATTCTATTGAAGGTGAAACCCTTGGCAGCTTCTTACATGTGCCTTCTCTCTGTTTCTGTTTCTGTGTCCATCTTCCTCTCTCTCTCTCTCTCTCTCTCTCACACACACACACACACACACAATCATGCTTACACACCAAAAAATGTATTCTGTAACCTTTAACTGGTAATTATAAAATCTTAATTAATGCTGTATGTTATTCCTTACAAAGGACTATCTCATACTTATTTCACCAAAAGCTCACCAGCTAACAGCACAATGTTTTCTACCTAGCAAATAGACCACACAGATGGAGGTAAACAGAACCCACTGCAGTAAAGGCAAGGAGACCCTGAGTATCTCTCCCTCCCCACACTAGCCCAGTCTCACCAGCAACTGGCCACAGTTTAGCCTTATAGTGCTCTGCAAACCTCCTCCTCATTTGTGTGATTCAGATCAAGGACCTCTGGATTGATTGTGTGTCTGATGGAGGGTCATGCTTGAGAGAGTAAACATCTTTCCACTTCTAAAGCAACAGAGGAGAAATATTTTAACCCAAAACTAGATCAACTCCTGCCCATCCTCACCCAAAGGCACAGGGATGCCTGACACCAACTTGTAGCAGGGGGAGGCAAGTAATGCACTGGCCACTCTCCTGCTATTCCCCAGAGTGGTCCACACTACATGAGAAAGTTTCTATCCATGAAAAAATGGAAATTTGGAAAGATTTGATATCTTCTCAAAGATTTCATGACCAAGAGATGTCCAGCATGGAACTCAAGGCAATCTTTCAGATTCCAACTCTAATAGTGAAGCTAAATTCTGTGAGCTGAGCTCTAACTTTAGTTTATCTTCTTCTTTCTCTCTCCCTGTTTTCCCTCTTCCCCTGTCTGTTCTCACACACACACACACACACACCCTTACTCAACCACAAACATATAATTTGTTTCCTCAGAAACAGTTAGAATTTGATGTGGGCATGGTCTTTCTTCCTCAAACTTAAACACGTATTTCCCATTCTGAGGTGATGAGCCTATGGATCCTTATTACCAATTATCTGATGAACAGTTTTTATTTTTCAATAATTTTAATAAAAAACTACCATTTTGATTCCTTAATGTCATTTTATTAGTATGAGATATTTTATCTCTATTATATGTTAAAAAATATTGTCATCTCAATTTTAGAAATGGAAATGTTGAGGATGAGAATTTTTCACTTGAATAAATGATACAGCTCAAGTGACTGGCTAGTGTCCAGGTTTCTCAGTCTCTGTCATGTATTTATGTCTGATTCTACCTCTAGTGACTATTGCTTTCATAATTATATTACTTTTACAATGAAGTGTTGGGAGACATGTTTGCTATATTTTATTTTACATTTACTCATTAGAAATACAGCAGTTGTTTTCTAACTTTTATTTAATATGCCTTTCATTGGGGCCAAGTTGAATAGTTAATATTCATTTACTACAAGGATTCATTTTCTTCAAACATCAGCACCACAACAATTATTCTTTTATCAGAGAACTATATAAACTAACCATAGTAACAAAACAAATTAAAATATAGGACTGAGAAGCAATTGTAAGAAATTGGGTTTACGATGCAAGATTTTAGCTTGGCCATTCTGTTATTTCTTTTATATTTTTGGAGTTCCACAAGCTCTAGATTCTAAGATAAACGCTCAAATTTTTCATGATTTCCTCTCGCAAAAACACACTCATTATCGTTGAATACTAATCCAAAGAGCAGGTTTCTGGCTGGGAATTTCTACTCCAATCCTGAGTTAGTATTGAGAGAGAAAGGTATATTATGGCCAAGTGTACACTTCCACATTTATCACAATCCGTTAAACTCTCTGGAGATAATGTCATCCGTTTTGATTTTGCTTTATTTTCATAATTAGATAATGATCAAATCTTCATTGAATACTTTGAACCCATATGCTCTTTGGTCTTATGTGGAGTACTTCTTCACCACAACTAAATTTTTCTACAATATTTTCTTCTCTTTCACTCAATTATATTGCATACTTTGTTTAAATGTCATAATTTTTCAAGTTACAAGGGTATATACCAGGTCAAAGAGAAACAAATGTTCACATTAAATCTTTCCTCCCATCTTCAAACTGCTGAGTCAGTTACAGCTGCCATTCTGTTTGTTCATTCCATGTAATGCATTCACCTGAACCTAAAATCACATTTGTTACATGAGACATACAGATTTTATGTTGCAAGCAGAATGTTTATTTAAAATATTAAATGACCACTGAAAATTGGAAATCTTACAAGTAAATCCTGAATTTCCATGTTCTCTAATAATCTGAGGTGTTAGCAACACCATAAATTAAAGGTGAGAATGTGTTGCCTCTTATAAACCAGTCAAATGCTCTTCTTTCATTGGTAATTTGCACAACAAAACTTCTATGAAGACCTTTTAACTTCCTGCAACCACTAAACTTACTTGGTCCAGTTGAGCACTTTCTGTAATCTATGTAGCAGAGAAAAGAAAAGAGTACAAAATTGTTCTTTTTTCTGGCCACTACTAAGTGGAACAGACTGCTTGATCAGTTGGAGTCTGCCCACAAAATGCTCTATATTCTGTGCCTCAGGCTGACATCTTCTGATAGAAAAAGTTTATCCCACAGGGCATTAATTCTGTCATCCCTGGGTTTCACACGAGTGGACAGGGGACCCAAGCAGTGTCAACATAGATTCCCTGAGGCCGTAGCCAGGGTATTGTCAGTTCCTTCATGAAGGTCCGTGGGAGCCCACACACAGCTAAAACAGCAAGTGAGTCAGGTGAAGGCGATCTGAAGATGTACACAGGGAGTATCAGGTAAGGCGTCGCAAGACTAGTTAAAGCTAAAGACGTAGAACTGATGGAATGTAGACATGTAAACTAATACCCATGCATAGCAAATACTGAAAAGTAGAGAATAAATGATTGCTGTCAGGAGGTGCTTTTCTGGTTCAGTTCTCACTTTTTAATTTTCTAACTTTTATTTTGATATGATGTTATGTATTTTATTTATTACAAATTTAATCTTTATTGTATTTTTCCCTTTACCATTTAGTCCCCCCAGCAATCACAATACTGTTATGATTTTAAACTTACAGAAAAGTTGCAAGGATATCACAAAAATAGCCTATGGGCCTTTTAATGAGATTGACCTTTATACAATTTGTTAGATTTGCCAAAATTGTCCATAGTAATTGTACAATTTTACATTTCTGCAATAACTTCAAGTTCCAGTTATTCCACATCCTCCTAATGGATTGATATATATGTATGTTATATATGTTTATATATACAAACATACATACATATACACATATGTTCATTCTCTGCTTACTATGTGTATTTATAAACATCATACATATTTATATACATATATTTATATAAACACAAATATTTTCTTTTCCTTTCCACTATGGATGCTATATCATCTGCAGATTTCAAAAAATCAAAGAAGCATTGACTACATCTATTTTTTTTAAATTTGCAGATAATTGCCAAGTCTTTTGAATTTAGTCCCTAAATTCATCCATTCTCTTATTTTATCATGCTCATGTCCTTGTTAAACTGTCTCTTACTAAAGAGTAAACAATTGTCTTAGTGGAGGTATACATTCACCATATTTAATAAATATACCAAGAATATTTGGAGAAATACAGGAGAAGGTTGGAATGACTTCAAATCTTAAGGAAGTTTACCATTTTGGGTAGAGAAAAATACTCTATCATAGTCAGAGTACAGGCGCCTGAGGAGAGAGAATTGATGGAGAGACATAAGTCATCACCCTCAGCTCTTTACCCTGAAGTTGTTTCATGGAAAATACACCAAATTAAAGATCTCTATTTTCCTGATACCTATAGTGGTATTTTCAATGAAGAAATAGACTCCGAGTTGAGGAGAATTTTTTTTTTTTCTAAAACGGTATGCTCTATTAGGGGTGAAACTGTGAGGGAAGGACTAAAACTTTCCCAGTTGTGTTCTAGGATGGTCTAGAATTTTTGGTCTTGAGTTAAGTACATGTAAGGTAGACTTAAGAGTTATTATGAACAGCATAATACCAAAACCAGTGCCATTGGCTTCATCATTTTTCTAGAAAATATATTTGGTAATATATGGTTGTGCCTAAACTTTTTATTTTGTATAAGCATATTATGCAAATTTCTGCTCTGCACCCTATGTTGAAGTAATTGAACTAGTCATTGGATTATGGTACTAGTTTTAAACAATTTTATTATTAAATAACTGTGATTTTGAGCAAAAGAAAGATAGGTGTCCTTTTACATGTTCTGTGGTGTTTTTTTATTCCAATTTAAAAGAATATCTTAAGTATATGAGACTTTTTTATATTGAACACTGAATACACAAGAAAAATGTTAATACTAAAATGCGTTAAACAATTTAGATTACATAACTTTTCTTCTCAGAATTCTGAAAACATCTGGCTCTTTCCTCTTTAATGTTGGACTGTTTGTGAGGAGGGACAGGGATTATAATAATGGTTTTATAAGTTCATGGCATGAAAGGGAATATCTAAGCATCCATACTTACATGAAAGTGAGTTCTATGAAAACCAGTCCATTAGACTTTGAAATATCTGAATATATTTGATAATATGAGGGTACTGTATTCTACACCAAAATTAACTGTGTACATTTGTAAGTAGAAATTGCAACGTGTCTCGTTTCCCAAATGAATCGGTTTGTAGAAGCCTTTCTTACTTCCTGGAAGTGGTGTTCATGACGGTGTATGCTAATTGACTCCTGACTGCGCCACAGGGCTGACAGACATGCAGTGTGCTGTGC
Source organism: Micronycteris hirsuta (assembly GCA_004026765.1). NCBI lineage: Eukaryota > Metazoa > Chordata > Mammalia > Chiroptera > Phyllostomidae > Micronycteris > Micronycteris hirsuta. Next base: position 20,696 of record PVJI01012584.1, on the reverse strand, counting down.
TTGTAGACCACACAGCAGCTCAGGGAAGTGACTAAAACCAGGTTACAGTGATAAAGCCACCATTCAAAAGCTAAAATAGCAATCAAATATTCATTTTACTTTATAGTAAGCTTGTGAAATAATTTTTTTAAGCATTTTAATTAAATTAGGGTCTGGCCCGGCTGGTGTAACTCAGTGGATTGAGCACGGGCTGGGAACCAGAGGGTCCTGGTTCGATTCCCAGTCGGGGCACATGCCTGGGTTGCGGACCAGGTCCCGAGTGAGGGCCATGTGAGAGGCAACCACACATTGCTCTTTCTCCCTCCCTTCTCCTCTCTCTGAAAATAAATAAATAAAATCTTTAAAAAAAACAATTAAAAACATAAATTAGGGTCTTGCAAAAAAGTTTTTTATACAACGAAAAGAATAACTTAATGGTGATTAATCTGCAGCACTGTGTTCTGAAAGTACAGAAAGTCAGATTTTCCTAAACAACAACTATTATTCTTCCTCCAGAAATCAACTTTGTATTCTCTTTCTTGGGGTCTAGTACCAATGTCCACCTAATCACAAGCCTGATTATCCCTTGATTCCTCCATCCCCCTTTTATTCATCCCATCTAATTTTCTCCTAAGTATTGAAAAATCTACTAACTCCAAAGGTCTCATCTCCTTCTCCCTCTTTCTTTTTCCAAATTTTCAATTCTCCACTACTTAGATAATCTCCTAACTTGTCCATCTACCCTGGTCTCCAACCTGTATCAAGTTTATCTTCCACAGTGCCACATAAGGGTCATTTATATTTACGAGTGTTTTTCTTTATTTTTTATTCAGATAGGAAGCAAAATATCAGATTGTAATGGCAATATACATAGAGTCACAGTAAAGCTAATAAAGCTTAAGTTTCAGGACTCTTCACTTCCTTAGATTTTTTGCAAGACTTTAATTTTTTAATTATTTTTCTTAAAGCAAAGCCCAAAACAATACAAACATTAAAGCTCTTCCACCAAAAAACTTGGGTTATCTTTTTTTCCAGTGTTAAATTTGTTAAAGGCTTCATAAAAATACGTGTTTGGATTAGGAAACACGACAGGAGAAAACAAAGGCAATGGACCAGAAAGAAATAAACCTTCATTTAAATATGCAGTTTTCTAATGAACATTAATAACATCTAATGTTACATTCTTATTAAAATTTCAACTCTTTTTTCACCAGTGAGAAGAATAGGGAAGATAGATTAGTCATGACTCACCATTCTCATAAAAGCTACTCTTTGCACACTACCTAGGGTAAATTTTCACCTGGACCATTGAGTTTTATCACTGTCAAGAAATAAGAATGATCTGAGAATGTGCCTTAATTGCCAGGCAACAAGTAAGTATGCCATAGCTCTCTGGTTGTCAGCAAATGACACGAACACCTGAATCAAGCGGCATGAACTTCATGTTTGCAATTATTCTCCCTGCCCCTCATATTCCACGGGAGCCATGTGAAGTGGCCACATGGACTCTTCACAAGCAATAGGTTTGTACAAAACAAAACAAACCCAGTCTTAGGAAACCCTAATATTTTCAAGGGGCCAAAGTCAAATGCACCCGAACTTTGGCCTATAGGAAGTCATCATCTTTATTAATTTGGAAGCAAACAAAGCTGCCTTCTGCCCTGGAGAAAGACTCTTTCTACTTTCCATATTTCCATTCTCTACAGTGTTGAAAAGATAGTCTGACACAAAAGCTTTTAATGCCCATGCTCAGACAATGTGCATACATGTGAGAAGCCATCAGACATAAGTCTCCCAACAATCATTATCACCCTCGGTTGTTTTCATTTTCTAAGAATCTATGAGGTACTACAAATATAGGTTAAAACTGATTGTCTATACCCAAGGAGACAAAAAGACAGCAGAATCTGTTTAATCATTTAGCGACAACTCATCTGAGTGATTATTCTTTGGAGAGCTAACCAGTCAGTGTTAACCCCTTTCTTCTGAAGGTCAACCAATCAGGAAATGATTATATCTAATAATCATACTTCTGAGTGGCAACCAATCAACAACCATCTCATCTGTGTGACCGTGGTTCTACAAATAATATTGAGTCTGTCAGCTATTAAAGCCCTCTAATCATTGAACTTCGTATTTCTTTTTAACACTATAATAAGATCAGTGATCTCTTATGTTGAAGGAAACTGTGACAGATTAGCATAACTCCCTCCAAAAGCAATAAATTCAACCATATCATCTTATTTCAGGTATTTGTTGCAGTCCTACCTTCTAACATATTTATTTATTTATTTACTTGTATATTTATTATTTCCATGCATTAGATTATAAGCTCTATGAAAATGAGGATCTCATCTGTCCTGTTGCCCCTATATCCTTGACTGGTTCATTGTTGAGTCCAGAGGAGGCTATTGATAAGCACTGATTGAAGAAGTGAATTAGACAAATGATTAATTCAGTGTTAAATATTGGTAAGACATGTGACAATAAGTAAACTGTGTGTATTGAAGGTGCAATTACTGAACACAACTGAAATCTGTATTAGAAGTATATAAAATAAAGTAAAGCCTAGATGATTGAAAGTACTATCTAGAGTACAAGGTCTGAACTCATGATAAACTATAAAAGATATAATATGGTATTAACGTTATTGAAAATCAGAGATAATGAAAAATATGACTATAAATAAAACATTCAAGTTTATGCTTTTATTATTTAAAATAGTTGGTAGAAACTAGATAGAGTATTGCTACCCAATAGAACTTTATGTAATGATAAAAACAGTCGTGTATAGCTATTGAGAATTTGAAATGTATTTAGAGTGACTGAGTGGGAGGGGCTGACTTTTTACATTTTAATTCAAACAGCTACATGTGATTTGCTACTGTATCAGATAGTTCAGTCCCAGGGAGTTCTTAATTTTTTTTGTTTTGGGGTCTCTGGAAGCCTGACATAAGATCTGGATTCTCTCTAAACAATCTTGGGATGTAAAGTGAAGACTCGGAAATAGCTCACTGAGCCTCAGTGGAGAGAAGGTTACCGATCCAAAGAAGGTCATAAAATAAAGACACCTGTGTATAAGAAAGGAGTTGCATTGACCAGGAACTCACACAAAATGATAGAAGTGAGATTCACCTTGTTTCTCAATGCTGCTTTCTAAAATGTGTCTTCTTAATTAAGTAATAGCATGCTAGCCTTCTGCTTTGGCTCTGCTAGTTGCAGAACCTGGCTAAGAAAATTAGAGCAAGGAGAGGTCTTAGAAAGCAGACTTTCAACATGGGATTTAGACACTGGATTACTCCTCATTTTGATAGTAATGAAAGCATTATGGATGGAGGCAAGTGGGATGGGGATGATCCTTGGCATTCAGTGGTGTAACTTGACACATAAGTTTCTGCCACACATATATTCAAAACTTATTATGTAAGAAAATTTATAGATTTTACCACATACTTAAGTCAAGAAATTGACCTTAGTTTAAGAACATCTGAATTTAAGGATGATTAGAGCCATATACAAATTAAAAAGCAATTTTGGGATTTTGAGCAATTTTTAAAAGGATGTTTTATTAGGGTTAATGAACATTATTTAAGCAAGCAGTGTGGACTGAGTGAACTGAAAAGCAAAGTGGTTAGGAAAGTTGCAATGGAAGTTTCAGTGAAACAATATGTACAACTGAGATAAATCCATTGCAAAGAATGACAACTTGTCAATGGGAAGACAGAGATGATCATGCAACAGTGTAAGTCACAGGAGGCAAACACAAGGCCTGCAGTCCGAACCCAGCCCTCCACCCTGTTTTATCCGGCCCGGCACCTTGTTTCTACCCGGTGGCAGTGCTGAGCTCCTTGCCCCTAGTTAAGGAGTAGTTACATTTACACAGTCCTAAAATTATATTCGGCCCTTTGAAGGCAACCGCAAGGCAGATGTGGACCCTGTGAAAGTGAGTTTGACACCCCTGGTATAAGTGAATAAATGCATACAGCGGCATGAGGGACTTGTTAACCTTTTCAAGTGCGTTGTAAGGGATTTTCCTTTTACAGTATGAGGGTGGTAAGGAGGGATGTCGTGTGCGAGTTTACTACAAAGAACTCTAGGAAAGAAAACTGCTAATGTTGATTCATATGACTTTCAAATTCTCTAGTGGTTAGTGGAGATTCTAAATTGATAATTCAACAGCATTTTTAAACATGCTTTAACAATTACATGAAAGCTATCAAGGAAAATAGGGACAGATTCATAGATGGAGAGCCGGATGACGGCTGGTTGGCGGGAGGTCATGGGGCGGAGGGACTGAGCAAAAAAGAGAAAGGACTCACGGACATGGACAACAGTGTGGTGGTTTCTGAGGGGAGGAGTGTATAAGCGGACTAAAAGTTAATGGAAAGTACAATAAAATTAAATTATAAAAGCAGTGTCAATTCTTTTTGGGTTTAATTCAAATAATTGTACCATTTTATCTTTTCCTCCACTTTACATTTGTGTGAAATTAAAAATTTTAACTTGGTATAGTTACTTTAATCAACAAATTTTTAGTCCGTAAACATGTGTACATCGTTTCAAATATCTGGCACAGATTTTTTTTTTCACTCTGCAATCATGCCATTTTACACACCATGAAGATATATCACAATGTTTGTTCTGCATCATTTACTTTTACCTTGTAATTCCTTATTACACATTACAGCTTAACATACACAGATATCCTATATTGTTCCTTTATGATGTGAAAGAGCATTATAAAACAGTAGAATCCAATGAAAATTTTGTTAGCAATTAAAAAGAAAAATAGTTTCTTTCCTTTTAGACGTGCAGCATTCGTTTTTCCCTCCTGCAGAGGTATGCTGACTCCAAGACTCTGTCCATCTCAGCGCTGTCAGTTCTGCATGTCTTCTGTGTGTGCAATGTTGCTTTCAGAGGTGTCCTATAATGCAGTGTACATGCGTTTAAGTACCACCTCCCCTCTAAGTACTTTAAGTAATCATATTACTTAATTTAAGAGCACTCAGTTCTACACACTTTAAGGAATTCCAAAGGCCCTCATTTATTGGATCGACAAAGCATAAACTCCTTGAAATTGTACACACGTGTCTCTAAAGTTGAGACTGAATATAGACTGAAGTATTTTATTTCCCTTCTACCATACCCCTGCATGTCTTTCCTTTTGTTCCATGTTCCTTGAGCTGCAGCTGCACTCTGATGCCCATCCTGAAATGCATCGCACCTTCTCCTTGTGTGCCTTTCTGTAAGCTCTATTTTCTCTCTGATTCTTCCTCCCAAACACCCTTACCTAAGAAACTTTTAATTCTTTGCAAGCCTTAGTTTAAATTATGCTTTCCTTTTGGATGTGCATAGAGTTACTCTGGATAGAGTTAATCAGTAATATGATTCCTAAATCATATAAACCACATTCACTATGCATGCTTCTTATACTATATCTCAAATATTTGTATATGGTCTTAAATAAATTTCATAGTCAGAAAATAATTTAAAGTTTATGTAGATAAAACTTATTTGAATATATAAATATAAGCAATATAATATATTGTTCTTACTGTTCTTAGAGGATTTCATATTTAGGTGTAAAGAAATATTCACAGTGAGGTCAAAGATGGCAGAGGAGTAAGTAGTAGCTACGCTAACCCCCTCCCAGGACCAAACTGGAATTACAACTGAACTATAAAAAAGTCCTGAATAACCAACTGAACACTAGCTAGAGAGATGCCTTATAACCACGATAGACAGAAGAGCCTGCATCACCACGATGTGACGTGTAGGGAATGCAGAGGAGATGTGAGAGGGCTGGCAGGACTCACATGAGGGGAGGGGGTGGCAGCCAAAGTTCTGGAGGGACATTTCAGTGGCAGGGGGTTCCCCTGAGAGGTGTGGGGCCAAAACCCCAAGCTGGGCTCCCCAGCATACCACACCAGAACTGGGAAAAGAACCCAAAATGTACGGCTCTGAAAAGCAGCAGGTTTTTTTCTTTTCCTGTCCAACCAGGACAGATGGCTAGAGATGTAGAGAACCTCTTAAAGGGAGACAAAATTCCATTTGCAGCCACTTACCTTGGGCTCCAGCAAAGGGAGGGCACAGTGGACTAGAGATGAATGAGGAGAATCTGAGGCTGGTGGCTCTGGGGAGACAACTGAACAGTCACCCACCAGGATACCTGTGCTGAGTCAGCCTCACACTGCAGGGACCATCTTTCCCATGCAGAACACTCCCTTTCAAGTGGCATCAACCTGAACAGAAACAGCAATAGCCCACCTGTGGGAATTACTCTGCCCCACCTTGAGGGGCTTAAGCCCTTATTGAGAAGTACAACAGGAAGGCTTTCACTCTTGAAGCCTAACAGAAAGTCTGTAGACAGAGGCTGATCTCTGCGAGCTCGGAGACTTTTAGCTGACCCTCCTCTGGCCCAGTAGCGGTTGAAGCTGGCCTTGGTGCACAGCCTGGCTCTTTCTGCACACAAACAAGCCCAGTAGGGTGAGACACGAATTGCAGATTGCTGATAGCTCCCAACAGGTTGTACAGGGCCAGTCACAGGCGGGGTTTGGCATTCGCCTACACAAGAGTCTTTGCACATCTAGCTAATGCATAGAAATAAACACAAAGAGGCAGTAAACATGAGAAGACAAAGAAATGGTCCCCAAATAAAAGAACAAGAGAAGTCTACAGAAGAACCAGAAGAAATCAAGGCAAGCCATGTATCAGATAGAGGGTTTAGAGTAATGATTATAAGCATACTCAACAGCATGAAAAAATGCATAAAAACCATAAAAAGGACAAATTAGAAATTAAAACGGCAATATCTGAATTACGTAATGCACTAGATGAAGGAGAGGATCAAATCAGTGATTTGGAAGACAAGGTAGGAAAAAACAACCAGGCAGAGCAGCAAAAAGAAAAAGAAAAAGAAATAAATTTACACACATGAGGAGCACTTAAGAAACATTCTGGACAACATGAAGCCTGACAACATCTGCATCATAGAAATGATGCATCAAAGATCACAGACGATTTATTCCATCTCACTTTATCGTGGTATATGGTATTTGCAAATCAGTAAATGTTATTCACCACATAAACAAAATGAAGGATAAAAACCACATGATCATATCAATAGATGCAGAAAAACTTTTTGGTAAAATCCAATACCCATTTATAATCAAAACTCTCAGCAAAGTGGGAATAGAGGGAACATACCTAAACATAATAAAAGCCATATATGACAACCCCACTGCCAGCATCACACTCAATGAGCAAAAACTACAAGTGTTCCCCTTAAGATGGGAACAAGAGAGGATGTCCACTTCTCCTCTCATTTGGCACAGTACTGGGAGTCCTAGCCACAGCAGTCAGAGAAGAAGAAATAAAAGACATCCAAATTGGAAAGGAAGAGGTAAAACTGTCTTTTTTTGCGTATGACATGATACTGTACATAAAGAACCCCAAAGAATCCACTAAGAAACTACTAGAACTGACAAATGAGTTCAGCAAAAAGCAGCATACAAAATTAATATCCAGAAATAAGTTGCATTTTTATATGCCAACAATGAACTAACATAAGGGAAATTAAGAAAACAATCCCATTCACAATTGCTACAAAAATAATGAAATGCCTTGGAATAAACCTAACTAAAGATGTAAAAGACTTAGTCTCAGAAAATTATAAGACACTTAAGAAAGAAATTGAGGAAGATACAAAGAAGTGGAAGCACATACCCTTTTCATGGATAGGAAGAATTAACATCATTAAAATGTCCTTGCTACCCAAAGCGATCTATAGATTCAACACAATTCTTATCAAGAATTCAATGATGTATTTCATTTGTTCTACAGAACTAGAAAAAATATCTCAAAAATTTATATGGAACCGCAAAAGGCCCCAGCAACAGCAATGCTGAGAAAGAATGACAAATTTGGAAGAATCATGTTACCTAGTATCAAACTGTAAAGCCATAATAATCAAAACAGCATGGCATCAGCACAAAGACAGACACATAGATCGATGGAACAGAATAGAGAGCTCATAAATAAACCCACACCTTTATAGTCAATATTCAATAGAGGAAGCAAGAACATAGAATGGGCTAAAGATAGTTTATTCAATAAATGGTGTTGGAAGAATTGGACAGATGTGCAGAAAAATGAAATTAGACCACCTTCTTACTCTACACTCAGGATAAATTTAAATAGATCAAAGACTTAAATGCAGACCCAAAACCATAAAAACTGTAGAAAAAAAACATAGGTGACAAAATCTCGGACATTGCTTGTAGCAATATTTCATTGGATATATCTCCTCAGTAGGGATACAAAATTAAAAATAAACATCAAACAAAAAAGATTCTGCTCATCAAATTAAATCATCAATAAAATAAAAAGACAACCCACAGAATGGGAACAAATATTCACCAACAAATTGATAAGGTATTAATATCCAAAATTTATAATGAACATATAAAATTAACACACGCAAAAAAAAAAAAAAAAAACTAAAAAAAAAATGGGCAGACACCTGAATAAACACTACTACAAAGAGGACATATGGATCACCAATAGGCATATGAAAAAGTGCTCAACATCACTCACTAAGCATTAGAGAAATACAAATTAAAACCATAATGAGATATCATCTCACACCTGTCAGAATTGTCATCATCAATAAATCAACAAAAAAGTGCTAGCAAGTATGTGGAGAAAGGGGAACACTTTTGCTCTATTGGTGAGAATGCAGATTGGTACAGCCACTGTGAAAAGCAGTACAGAGACACCTCAAAAAAAAAAAAAAAAAGAAATGGATCTACCTTTAACCAGTGATCCCACTTATGGGAATATATTCGAAGGAATCCAAAACACTATTTCAAAAAAACATGAGCACCCCTATTTTCACTGCAGCATTATTTACAATCACCAATATATGGCAGCAACCCAAGTGTCCATCAGTAGATAAGTGGATAAAACAAGTATGGGGCATTGACACAATGGAATGCTCAGCTGTAGAAAAGAAGAATGTTTTACCCTTTGCAACAGTATGAATGGATCTGGAGAACATTATGCTAAGTATAATAAGCGAGTCAGAGAAAGACAAGTACTATATCATTTCACTCATGGGGAATCTAATGAACAAATGGAACTAACAAGCAAAATAGACAGACTCGCCCTGGCTGGTGTAGCTCAGTGGATTGAGCACGGGCTGGGAACCAAGCGGTCCCGATTCGATTCCCAGTCAGGGCACATGCCTGGGTTGCGGGCCAGGTCCCCGTGAGGGCCATGTGGGAGGCAACCATACATTGCTGTTTCTCTCCCTCTCTTTCTCCCTCCCTTCCCCTCTCTCTAAAAATAAATAAAAATAAAATCTTAAAAAAAAATAGACAGACTCATAGAGAGCAGGATGACAGCTAAGGGTGTGGAGGGTAGGGGGTGGAGGTGTTGAGCAAAAATTAAAAGTTCTCAAGGACATGGACAACAGTGTGGTTATTGTAGGGGGAGGGGAGTAAAAAGGGAATAAATAGTAATGGAAAAATACAATAAAAATAAGCTTTACACACATAAAAAAAGAAAAGAAATACAACCAACAAACAGCTAACTATATTTAAAAGTGGGGATTTTCCTCTTATTATTAGAAGGCTGTCTCAAAGTCTTTAATACTAAATTTAAAATTATCTAACACCCAGGTAGTTGGAAAATCTCTTCTCAACATTTGTTATAGCACATAGAGATTATCAAATTAATTTCAGTCATTTCAAAATAGATAGCAATGAAGTTAATAATTTTAAACACTACTTCAAAATATGAATAAATTTATATTGATGGGGGCATGTTTTTTCCTTAGTTAATAATTCTTAAAAACTGAGAGATGTTTCTAAATGAAGAACAACCACACACAGGAACCTGCTCAGAGAAGACAACAAAAGGAAGGTAGTTCAAAATAAATATTTTCCTCATCCTTTTGTTTTCCCTGTTATGTTTACATTCTCCTATGATTTTATACATACACACGTGTAAATACACTGATTCACATATCATACACACACACACACACACATTGATGTTAACTATCTATCTATCTTTCTACCTATCCTCACACAGACACTATGGTACCATGGCAATACACTCTATTCTCTGTTGACCAAAACCAGAAGCATATTCATTCAATTTTTAATTTAATTTTAAATGTATTAAATTGGACTATGTGGCTTCATACCACAGAATGGGATAATGACAACTGACTTCTGAAAGTAAACTTTTCTTGACTGTTCTTGGCCTGTGGTTCCACTGCCTGACTGTAAGCATTACCTTGGACCTTCCCCATGGATATTTTTGAGACCCTTGTTCACTTCTCCGCTTTTCCTTAGAGCTTCTTAATATCAAAAACAGGTCCTATTCTATTAAAGCACACACAGTGCACTATAGTCATTTTCAGAAGGGCATCATTTTATTGCCCTCTTGAAGTAAAGTGAAAAGGCTATGTTTTCTTTCAGGTGCCACTAGTGAAATTGCCATTTAAAAAATAATCACAAATTTATACCACACCCCAGAGAATCTGTCTAAATGCATAGGCAGTAAAACCTTAACATTGAAAATGCTTTTAAAGTTACAGTCCTAGTTTCACAATCTTGAATTACTATTGACTTTCCTTAGTGTTTTCTGATAGTTAATTCCAATGGGACTTATAAAGCTTTTGCGACAAATTTCTTAGATTAGTTCTAAAGCGTGCCTTCTGCTTATAGGTAGGCAAAAGTAATTTCTGAAATCTGGCTTTAGAGAATGTTGTTTTCAAACTTACCCCATTCAACCTTTTTCCACCGATGCATTTCACTTTCTAGTTTATTTGTTTTTAACTATTTAGAACCAGACATCCTGGATGAAGTAGAAGCAAACATCACTGAGTTGGAAGGGAAAGAGTAAAGGTGCACTCTTACTATTGCTTAATAGTGTAGAGTAACCATAAAAAGTTAAAGCGTATGACCCATATTATGCTTTAAAATAAACCAATAGCTTTAGAACTCATACAAAGAATGTATTAGTTTCAATTAATTTCATATAATGTATTAATTTCAATTCCAAACTACTACATGTAATTCTTTTTTTTTTAATATCTTATTTATTTATTTTTAGACAGAGGGGAAAGGAAGGAGCAGAAGAGGGAGAGAAACATCAATGTGTGGTTGCCTCTTGTGATCCCCCAACCAAGAACCTAGACTGCAACCCAGGCGTGTGCCCTGACTGGGAACCAACCAGTGACCCTTTGTTTCGCAGGCCAGCGCTCAATCCACTGAACCACACCAGCCAGGGCTACTACCTATAATTCTTAAAGCCTTTAAAAAAAGACTCATGGGCATGGCCAACAGTGTGGTGATTGCTGAGGAGAGGGGGCTCTAAGGGTATTAAATGGTAATGGAAAAACATACAACAAAGATTAAATTTAAATATATATATATAAAATCCCATATTCATTGACTATAAAAATGAAAAGCTGGACGTGTTTGCAAAGGTAATCTAGACATATTTATTGATTGATTGATTTAATAATAAATCATCTACATATTGTATTGTGTGTTCACCACCTCAAGTCAACTCTCCTTCCATCATCATTTGTCCCTTTTTTATGGGCTCTTACCTCCCTCTACTCCCGTTTCCCTCTGATAATCACATACTGTTGTCTCTCTATGAGGGTTTCTTTTTTCTTTTGCTTAATCCCCTTACCTTCTTCTCCAGTCCTCGTGCCCCTCCCCATCTAACAGCGTCAGTCTGTTCTCCATATGTATGCACATATGTACTTTTATTAATTTAAGTATGCTAAATATAAAGTCAACATTGGAATTATATTTCTGACTTCAAGACATACATACACACACATGAATGAATCAAAAGAGAAGCCAAGAAATGTGGAAATATTGGGCAATAGGTACAAACTTCCAATTTATTAACAAGTTTTGAGGATCTAATATACAGGATAGTAATTACAGCTAATAATACCACAGTATATATTTGAGAGTTGCAAAGAGAGTATTTTCAAGAGAAACCGTAATTATGTGATGTGATGGAGATGTTAGCTAATTCTATGGTGATAATTATTTTGCAATATATAAATTTACCAAGTCAACATCTTGTACACTTCAAACTTACACAATTTTATATGTCAATTGGAAGTTAATAAACCTGGGAGAAAAAAGGGAAACAAACAAACAAACACAATACACACTCTTTGGCTAATGTTTGTGATAAACAATTGTCATTTATTTAATATTTATCAGACATGTATTTACCAGTTACATGTAGGACATATAAATGTCTCATGCTAATAAAAGAATCAAAAAACAAACATTTTACATATAATGATGTATAAAGTCTCATAAAGATTAAAATTTGGGGAAGTTGCAATAGATGGGGTGAGCAGAAACACGACTAGGCAATTTGTTTTGATTTCCCTTTTTTATGACTTTCACATTTTGTAATAAACCAGTTTAGTACACTTCCACCAGTGTCATTATCATTTGTTTTAGAGTACCTTAAATTCTAATATTCCCATTGACAGAGCTACCTTACTAATAATGAGCCATTGAAATAAGATACATGGATAAATAGGTAAGGAAAACAACCAGTATATATTCAGACATATGCAAATATCACTTTTTGGGCAAGAAGAAAAGTCAGAAAAATTAATCAAGATTAAAGTGAGTGTATGATTTTAAAAATAATTGATACCCTATTGTCTAGATGTGCCTGAAACATGAATGTTTTAACATGATCAAAATAAAAGACAATTTTGCTTCTCTGTACCTGGAAAGTTAATAATTAAGTACAGTCTTATTAAAAAAAACAATTATATATTAATTTTGTTTAATTTTAGATATATTTCTCATATTTTATATCTATTCAATTTTAATTTAAAATGTATTTTCAGCCCTGGCTGGTGTAGCTCAGTGGATTGAGCGCGGGCTGGGAACCAGATGGTCCTGGTTCAATTCCCGGTCAGGGCACATGCCTGGGTTGCGGGCCAGGTCCCCTGTGAGGGCCATGTGAGAGGCAACCATACATTGCTGTTTCTCTCCCTCTCTGTCTCCCTCCCTTCTCCTCTCTCTAAAAATAAATAAATAAAATCTTTAAAAAAATAAAATGTATTTTCATTATTTAAAGATATATTATGTGATATTATTTTATGAACAATTTGAACTAATCCTACTACCATTTGCTACTTAACAAATGATTAAATTGTACTTGCTGATAATTAGCATGAAGGTGTGATTTTTTTTAAAGCTTGCCTCCTAGATTTATGTGACAAAGAAAGCATTGCAAATGTAGCCCATTTCTATTTGGCTACTAAAGTTTGTAAGTTGTGAAGAGTTATGGGGTCATTTATTGCAGAGCAACAGAGAGAGGAAAAGGCAGTAAGTGAGAGAATGATTCAACTGTAAGCTCACATTCAAGCCACAACTTGCAGGAGCAATTCTCAATTGATAAGTACTTAATGTATTATCAGTACTCGATGCTGAGGATCTCCACTGAAAACAAACATGACAAGCAGTGGTCAATACTGCTCATTGCAAGCAGAGTTTTCTCTATGCTGAGTTTTAGATGAATCAGGAATCTTTCTCACACTCTTCCAGTACTTTGTAAGGATTCTATATAGCCATAGATGTGTAAACACACACATAATTACATAAGCTAAGAATGATTATTTAATCATATTAGTCAATATCTGTTGTGCATCATTTATTTTTTGTAATGTGATCACCTTGAGTCTCCTTCAAATAAAGATATTGGCAAGGAAATAGCATAGACCACCTATATCTTAATTTTCTTAAAGTTTAAATGTTTGGCATTCTTTAGCTCCCACCTGTGCACTATATTATCATATGAATGTAGAATTTAACAGTGCTTATACTAGCCTACTTCATTAATTTTCATGTGGCAATGTCTTACTTATCTACTCATCTGGCAATATATATTATTGGAAACAAAGTCAGAAACAAACAAAAAAAGAAGTTAGAGAAAACATCTCTAAGCAGTAAGGAAAAATGGTTATCACACACCCCCAGTAGGAAAACCATAAAACTATTACCTATTTACCTGCAGGTTAGAGTCTGTTACTTTGAATTATTGTAATATTAAACATGCTGAATTGACATATTTAGTTATCACACTTGTTCAGACAACTTTCAGTCCCTTCCATTTAAAAAGCACAGTGAGCAAAATAGATAATAAAATTTACTGAACAGGTAGACATTAAATGGAGTAGCAATAAAAGCATATGGAACATAATTTATAAACTACCTGGGGCATTTAGTGTCAGACAAAATAATTCACATATCTCTATATTTCCTGAAGGCATTATGACAAGTGAAGTTTGTTAAGATTATGTAAAGTCTTTATTAAAGAGAAGTAAAGATGGACTAGTCTATTTAAAGAAGGCAATACAATTTCACTATTTTTCTAAAAATATGTCCATAATGTCGTCTAATTAAAACAGTGTTCACAGAGATAAGTCGTGTGTATCAGAAACTTAGCAAACTAGATGAACACAAATGTAGATAGTTCCAGAAAAGTAAACTATTGTAGAAGCTAATATAAAATACAGCAAAACACCTTAGTTTTCTATCTTATAATCAGTCATTTAAAAAGCATAGAAATTCTGACTCATTTAAAAAGTATGTTCTTTTATTCTTTGCACAGAAATTTCAGGCCTTGAATCAATTGCACACCTAGATTTGACTCTGATATAATGAAGGCTCTAAGTTTTATTGAAGTTGCTTTCAATTAGTACTTGAGCTAATGAAAAAAAAGATACGTGTTAGGTAATAAAGACCCATAACTGGGTATTTGCACGTGTTATTACAAATGTTATTACTAGAATAAGGGAGAACTCTCACAGAAAGTAGATATCTCTGGCTATATTTTGACTTTGAGCTGTCAAGATAGAGTAAGAAAAATACCTGTTCATTAATCACTTATTCTCTATCTATTAGTAACCAAGTTTTGTCAAATTGCACACATAATAAAGGCTACACATTCAAAACAATTTAATTCATACAATTTTACTCCTTTTTGGTTTTGCTATTTTTATAGTATACTATTTGAGCAGTGCTTAATTTTTCTACCAGAATCACAGGCTGGGTTTCCACACAAATATTATGAAAAAATCTCATATTGACAGATGATAAGTAAAGGTTCATTAAATAAAGAAATGTCAATCTGTTATGTAGTGCCAATCCCTTGTGTTTTATTTTTAGAAAGAAAGAGTTTGTCTAAAAAGTCTATTTAGAGATACCTTCCTTTAATGTAATATATTGGAATTCTTTCTAGTTTCTTTGGTTGCAAAGAACATAAAGTCCTACAGCTATCTCTTGAATCTCAGGTCTCTTGGTGGTATATTCCATGCAATAATATTAGATTGGCTTTTTAAATTTTTGTCTTTATGTCTTTCAACAACAACATTAGTAGTGGTTTGTAGCTTAGGTACTGATTTACTGGTATAAAAGCGTAAATCAGATGTTTCTACTAATGAAAAAACAGACCAATAGTATAATTCGTCTTCAAAATGACTGAATATATCATAGGTCTCTTAAATGGTTGTTGGTTCTTTTTGGTTACATAGATTGTTAGTGCTTTTATTACCACTTTTACTGAAATGGAAGAGAATTGCGTGTCTTTATATAAATCTTCCACAGCCAAGTTTCCGAGACTGAGAGAAAGAGGTGAAATTTGCTCATTTTTTTATGCCAGCATTTAATCTAGTTTCTTGCATTCTGTAGACCCTTAGGAAATAATGAACTAATGAAGGTATTAATGAATAATTAAAGAATTAGAAGAAAATTATTAGATATCATTTTCTTTGAATTTCATACTTTATATAGAAATTGAACATAGGAAAGATGTTTAGAAATATCAAATTTAACATGTACATTTTATCCGGTTTGTTATTACAAATTGCAGAGCAACCTGATGTACATACCAGTGCAGCATGTCCACATTTTCTTCACACACGGTTTTTCTTTTTGTCATTTTAATTGATCATATTAAACTTAAATTAAGAAGAAACATGAGAACATATATTTGCTTTATTCCAAGTTAACCTGCGTATCTCATTATCCTTTTTTGAGTATACAATTCTATATTTTATTTAAATATTATTGAATATTCATATTCAATGAATACTAACTGTTTTTATGTACTGTTATACCAAATACATAAAATTCAATTACATTAAATTTTCATAGAATATTTGTTACATAAAACTCACCAGGTGATTGAAATACATGATTTAGCCCTTGCGTTGATGTATGCAATTTGTTTTAATGTATGTAATTTGCAGTGATAAAAATATTTCTAAATAGTAGCCAGAAGCTATAAGATAATTATACTTAGCAGAAATTTTGTTTTATCTATTTTTTTTAAAGATTTTATTTATTTATTTTCAGAGAGAGGAGAAGGGAAGGAGAAAGAACAATGTATGGTTGCCTCTCACATGGCCCTCACTGGGGACCTGGCCCGCAACCCAGGCATGTGCCCCGACTGGGAATCGAACCGGGACCCTCTGGTTCCCAGCCCGTGCTCAATCCACTGAGCTACACCAGCCAAGCTGTTTTATCTGTTTACAAAACAATAGCTTTAATGAAATTAAAAAAAAAATTGCCATATTTACAAACCTTAGTTGTACTAGTTTAACAATATGCTGTGGAAAACTAAAAATTAAAAAATTAAATTTGTCTACGGATCTTGTGGCTTTCCGAGAGGAAGCCTGTATTTGATCCTTGACACGAACTGAAAAGACAAGACATGATCCAAGGTAGCAGGGGAGTAAGTGCAAACTACACTAAACTCCTACCAGGACAATTCTGGAATTAACTAAATTGTAGAGAAACCACACAGAATAACCAAGTAAACACTAGTTGGAGGGAAGCATTATAACCAAGGACAGACAGACGAAACAATTTCACCACATCGTGACTGGTAGGCAGTGCAGAAGAGGTGCAAGAGGGCTGGCTAGGCTCCCACCAGGCAGCTAAATTCCTGAATGGTTACTTCAGTGGCCAGGGATTCCCCCTGAGAAGTGTGAGGTCTAAACCTCAAGCTGGGTTCCCCAATCTATAGCACCAGAGCAAGAAAGGAACCCAGATAACATGTGAAAAGCAGCAGGGTTTCTGTCTGTCAGGAAGAGACAGCCGGAGACTTAGAGAGTGTCTTACAAGCCAAACACACAAAATTTCATTCGTAGCAACTGACCTTAGGTTCTGGCAGAGTGAGGGCAGAGTGGACTAGTGACACATGAATAGAGTCTGAGTTTGGTGGCTCTGGGAAGAGACCTAAAGGAAGAGCTACCTTGTGCTGGGCCATCCCCTATACTGCACAAGCCATCATTCTCAGGTGAAACACTCCCCTCCAAGTGGCATCTGCCTGATGGGAGCAATAGTCCCACCGACAGAAATTACTCTGCTCTACCCAGTGGTTCTTGAGCCCAATTGCTAGTACACATTGATTACATCATTAACTGATTGGTTTAATGGTTGATTACTTTAGCATCTAAGGCTGAAAATACAAAGCAGCCAAATGAGAAGACAAAGAAACAGATCTCAAATGAAAGAACAAGAGAATTCTCTAGGAGAACTAGATGAAATGGAGACAAGCAATTTATCAGATAGAGAACTTAGAGTAATGATTATAAAGATACTTAACAGCATGAAAAACAACATTGAAACCATTAAAAACAAAAAGACTGGTTTGAAATAAAGAATGCAATACCTAAGATAAATAACACACTGAAAGGAATAAACAGTAGGTTAGAAGAAGCAGAGGATAGATTCAGTGTTTTGGAAGACAAAGTAGAAAAAAACACCCAGGCAGAGCAGCAAAAAGAAAAAATAATTTAAAAAAAATGAGAAGAGCTTAAGAAACATTTAGATAACATGAAGTGTAACAATATCCACATAATGGGAATACCAGACAGAGAAGAGAGTGAGCAAGGGATCGAAAACCTATTTGAAGAAATACTGACCCAAATCTTCCCTGATGTAGTGAAGGAAAAAATCACACAAGTCCAGGAAGCTTAGAGAGTCCCAAACAAGTTGGACACAAGGAGGTATACACCAAGACATATAAAAATTAAAATGACAAGACTTAAAGACAAGAAGAGAATCCTAAAAGCCACAAGAAAAAAATGGGGAGTTACCTACAAGGGAGCACCAATTAGGCTGGCATCTGATTACACAACAGAAACATTTCAGGCCAGAAGAGAGTGGCATGAAATATCCAAGGTGATGAAAAAACAAGGACCTACAACCAAGGCTCTTTATCTAGCAAGGCTATTATTTAAAATTGAAGGAAAAATAGGGAGTTTTCCAGACAAGAAAAAGATAAAGTAGTTTGGTAACACCAAACCAGTACTGCAACAACTGTTAAAGGGCTAGCTTGAAAAATGTGAAGAAAGAGAGAAAGAAAAAAATGGAGGAAAACAGTCTAACAAAATCACACCATATATGCAACTATCAATAGTAACCTAAATGTAAATGGCTTAAATGCTCTGACCAAAAGACGTAGGGTAGCTTAATGGATAAGAAAACAAGTCCCACATATATGCTGTCTACAAGAAACTCATCTCATCACAAGATACACACAGACTAAAAGTAGAGAGCTGAAAAAAGATATCTCATGAAAATGGAAAAAAAAAAAAAACAGGTGTAGAAGTACGTATATCTGACTAAATAGACTTTAAAACCAAAACTATAGTAAGAGACAAAGAAGGACACTACATAATGTTGAAGGGAACAATCCAAGAAGAGGATATAACCTTAGTAAAGATTTGCACACTCAATATAGGAGCACCTAAATATGTAAAGAAAATCTTGATGGACATAAAGGGAGAGATCAACAGAAATACAGTCATAACAGGAAATTTTAACATCCCATTGACTTCAATGGATAGATCTTCCAGTCAGAAAATCAACAAGGAGACTGCAGACTTAAACAACATATTAGGTCAAATGGATTTAATTGACATCTTCAGAGCATTTCACCCCAAAGCAGTGAAGATACATACTTTTCAAGTACACATGGGATGTTCACTAGGACATTTTCAAGTTCATATGTTAGGACACAAAACAAGCCTCAAAAATTTAAGAAGATTAAAATTATATTAAGCATCTTCTCTGACCACAATGCTTTGAAACTAAAAATCAATCACAAGAAGAACACTGAGAAACACACAAAGATATGGAAGCTAAATAACAAGTTATTAAACAATGAATAGGTCAACAATGAAGTCAAGGAAGAAATCAAAAGGTACCTTGACACAAACAAATATAAGGACACAACAATCCAACATCTATGGGACACTGAGAAAGCAATCCTCAAGGGAAATTCATAGCATTACAGGCCTGTCTCAAAAAAACAAGAAAAAGTTCAAATAAATAATCTAACATCACACTTAAAGGTACTTGAAAAAGAACAACAAACAAAGCTCAAAGTGAGTATAAGAAAGGATATACTAAAGATCAGAGCAGAAATTAATTAAATAGAGTAAAGAAATGATGCAAAATATCAATGAATCCTACAGCTTGTTCTTTGAAAAGACAAAAAAAATTAGCAAACCTTTAACCAGACTCATCAAAAAAATAAATAAATAAAAATAAAGAAAGAAAAAGGAACCAAATAAATAAAGTCAGAAATGAGAGAGAAGAAATAACAACTGACACCAAGAAATACAGAAGATTGTAAAAAAAAAATTATGAACAATTACATGACAGTAAACTGGACAACCTAGACAAAGATGGATAAAACTAAATCAGGAAGAACCAGAGAATCTGAATAGACAGATTACACCTAACAAATTTGAAGCAGTGATCTAAAAACTCCCAACAAACAAAAGCCCTGAAGCAAATGGCTTCACGGATGAATTTTACCAAACATTCCAAGAACTAACACGTCTCCTTCTCAAACTATTTCAAAATATTCAAGAGGAGGGAAGACTCACAAACTCATTTTAAAAAGCCAGCATTATTTTAACTCCAAAACCAGATAAAGACCCTACAAAGAAAGAAAATTAGAGGCCAATATAACCTAGTGAATATAGATGCTAAAATCCTCAACAAAATATTAGCAATCAGAATACGGCAATGAATCAAAAAGATCATACACCACAGATCAAGTGGGATTTATTCCAAGAATTCAAAGTTGGTACAACACTTGCAATCAATAAATTTGATTTTACCACATAAACAAAAAGGGAAAAAAAACATGATTATATCAATAGATGCAAAAAAACCTGTTGATAAAACCCAGCATCTATTTATACTCTCAGCAAAGTGTGAATAGATGGAACATACCTAAACATAATAATGGCCATATATATAACAACCCCACTACCAGTATCATACTCATGGACAAAAACTACAAGTGTTCCCCTTAAGATTGGGAACAAGAAAAGGATGTCCACTTTCACCTCTTATTCAGCAGAGTACTGGGAGTCCTAAACACAGCAGTCAGAGAAGAAGTAATAAAAGACATCCAAATTGGAAAGGAAGAAGTAAAACTGCCTTTATTTGCAGATGACATGATACGGTTCATAAAGAACCCCAAAGAGTTCACCAAGACAGAACTGATAAAGGAGTTCAGCAACGAAGCAACATACATAATTAATATCCAGAAAAAAAGTTTCATTTTTATATGATAATAATGAACTAAGAGAAAGTAAATTAAGAAAACAAGCCCATTCA
>PVJI01012583.1:0-51086 GCA_004026765.1 Micronycteris hirsuta | reverse complement strand
GGCCGTGTGTAAAAGCAGGGGAGAGGGTGGGGCGGGGCTGCTGCTCCTCTTCTGTTGGTAGTCGCACGCTGAGTTCACTGACACCCCGAGGAAACACGCGTAGCAGCCTGAATTGTCCCAAACCAACCAACAGTAAGAGGCCTTGTCTTTTTAAACTAAAAAGCACTTTCTATAATGACGGGTTAAAGCTAAGACACCAGTGTGCACTGCCGGTCTCTGTTTACTTGCTGCAGTTTCCTACTGCCCTGTGGACAACTGGAAATGGGACATCTAAGGTGAGAACGAGGGGTGTTCGCTGACTATCTATTCTCCCTGAACACGAGGCTCCAAGGTCTTCTTACAAGCTTGTGTGTAATTCTTCGGGAACTACAGAAACTTTGTTCTCAGAATGTCCTCCAAAATCAGCCCCTCTGCCGAACATAGCTTGAGCACTAAAACGTCCCCGCTGTGTTTTCAAGGTCTCCCGATTGCAGCCAAGCTGCACAGTGGCTTCGGGAGGTGTGCACACCTCCACAGGGGAGGAGACAGACACGGCTTACTAGGACACAGCTCGGGTTTTCAGAGGTAAAAGACATAAGTGTCCGAGCTGCCTATGGAGTTTGATCTAATTATAGCTCTTGGTGGAGAGAATTTGCTGTTTCGAGAAAAGCAAATATGCAGGTTATGCTCACGGCTAGGCCCGTGGAACCCCGTGCAGTCAGGGCTGTTAGAGCGATGCCCCGGTACACGCCTTACCTGCACCGCTCACAGTACTTGGGGCAGGCTCCGTGGAAGCACCGGGTGTGCGGATTCCCAGCGTATTTCCTGTGTGACCTGATGGGTTCTTTGCACGATCTCTGACTATATCTGCAAAGGAGCAGGGCTGTTTTTTGAAACGTGAAATAAGGTGAACAAGTCCCAATGTTGTTATTGTAAACCTTTAGCTTTCCTAAGTGCTCATGTCTTAATACTCTAAAAAGATCGTCAGTTTAGTGCAATCGATCATGAGTTTAAGGCTTTGGAGAATGTATGGAAGGAAACCAATATTTGGTTTTAAATGCACTTAATAAAGAAACACTGGCATTTTCCTTTTCTTGCTCAATCAAGAGCTGCTTTCAGTAAGCTCTCTGTCAAACAAAGAAGATAATCCCAGTGTGGGGGTTTTATTGAGGAAGTACAGCTGATACAAGATGATGTCAACACATCAACAATTGGCTTAGCCAGTTAAAGCACAGAATTTACGAGGTTTGTTCATGGGTTTGCACCCCTTGCATCCCGTGAGCTTTGTCCTTGCAGGGAAACAAAGTATCCCCTCGACCAGCGGTTGTCCACCTTTTCCATCTCGCAGCACACGTAAACTCATCACTAAAATTCTGCGGCACACCCAAAAATACATTATATTTTTTGCTGATCCAACATAAAATTGGTATAGTTTTGATTCATTCACATGGGATGGCTATTGTTGTGTTGGCTGTTGTCATTTTCTTATTTGACAATCCAAGGGATAACAGGTCAGTCAGGCATTGCAAGTTTTAAAAGTCCTTGCGGCACACCGACTGAAAATCGCTGTTCTAGATGCGTGATGACAATGACAAAGGGGAGGCGGTTTAGCATAGATACTGGGCTTGAACTGCCTGCATCCACACTGCGCCATCCCACTTCACTGCTGAAAGAACAGGCTTAGGAGGTGCATGAGCTTGGACGAGTTTCTCACCCTGGCTGAGCCTCGATTTGCACTTGCAAAAGGCATGCTAGTCAGCAGTCTCTCCTTCCAAGGGGTTCTGTGAGGACTAAGTAATAAAATTCCTTTTAACACCCACAGCTCAGGACTTGGCAAATAACGGCCCAAGAAATGTAGGGTGATGGTGAGGACGGTGACTGATGGGTACCCCGAGGAAAGAGAGACCTGACTCAGAGGCTGGGGCAGGCGTCCCGCTGATTCTGGGACTTGCTCCGCAGCCTCCTGCCTGTCCTCTCCCACTGTCTGCGCTCCCCTAGACAGAGCTGAGACACTGCTGCACTGTCAAACACTTCAGCATGCTGTTCGGCACGAAGGAGGACAGGAGAAATTATTTTTGAATTACTGAGTCAGAAGCCACAGTCATCACCTGCCCTGCCCTGCTGAGTTCTGCTCTGAATGGCGGGGATTTCATAGGCTCTCAGATGAGAAGTCCTAACCCTGGGAGGCCCTCGTGACACCGCCCTGCTCAGGAGCTTCACTATTCACCTATCAGCGCCCCCCCAGGAAGGAAAATTTCCCATGGCCCCCGCCTTCAGTGCCTTTACCCCATGCCCACCCTCCCTACCACCAGCCACAACCCCCTCCCTTCAATCCTCACTGTATCCTTCGTGGGACCCTGCGGTTTCTCCTTATCAATTTCAGTGGTGTCCAGTTCTCTCTCAACTAAAACTGAACTCATCACAACGAGATCCCTCAATATGGCTCCCACCTTCCTTTCCAAGACCTACCTCTAACGTGGACCTTAATGCATTTTAAACAGTGTTTCCAAAGCTTACTGTGCTCATGCGCATCTTGATGTCTAGTGCATGGTCCTTTCTCCTTTGTTAGATTGTATTGATTATGCTGTTACAGTTGCCCCAATTTTCCCCTTTGCCCCCCTCCACCCAGCACTCCCCACTCCCTTAGGAAATCCCACCATTGTTTGTGTCCCTGGGCCACGTGTAGGCTCTTTGGCTGCTCCGTTTCCTGTACTGTGCTTTATATCCCCACGGCTATTCTGTAATTCCCTATTCGTACTTCTTTATCCCCTCACCTCCTCACCCTGTCCCCTCCAACCCCCCGCCCATCTGGCACCCATCAAAACACTCTCACAGCCATGATTCTGCCTCTGTTCTTCTTGCTTGCTTTTCAGATTCAATTGTTGATAGATTTGAATTTGTTGCCATTTTATTGTTCATATTTTCATCTTCTTTTTCCTAAATAAGTCTCTTTAACATTTCATATAATGGTTAGGTGATGATGAACTCCTTTAGTTTTCTCTTGTCTGGGAAGCTCTTCATCCTCCCTTGGATTCTAAATGATAGCTTTGCTGGGTAGAGCAGTCTTGCTCCACCCTTGAAATTCTTTCCATGTTCCCACTGAAGGTGAAATTAGGCTTTCTCCATGATCCTTTCTCCAGTTGCCCTACCGAGAGCCCCCATTTCTTATGATCTTTTATTTGCCTCTGAACACATCACTGTAGATGTCTAGCCCTTCATATTGCTTGCATCATTTTTACATTCTCATTCACAAGTATTAAAATGACATGAATATTGGTTAAATGTGACTCATTATTTATAATTGTATTCATTTAATGCTGACACAGTTTTCTGTCCCAAAATATAATTATGTGCTTATTAGACAAAACTTTAAAATGGGCATTTGAAGCAACTCCAAATTCTGAGGTGGTAATAGATGTCATCTCTGAGGATCACACCTCATCCACTGCTATAACCATTATATTTTATAAATGGCTTATTTGGAGGTATTGAAAAAAAACACAAAACTTTGCATTGATTTTTTCCCTACATTTGGTTACTTTCATGACCAGTGGGAAAATTGCCCAGTAAAAAATATAGCTGAGAAGAGTGAAAGAGAAATAGTAATATAAAGCCTCACGTTTAACTGCCACAGCAGGAAAATTCAAAATTGAATTCCAGCCCTAGCTATTAAACACCCTGATCAAACCTCCCTCCAACTTCACTGAGCCAGTCAATTTTTCTATATTTTTCCCCTGGCAGTGGAGTCTGCAAGAAAGAGAGCTGAGTGGTTGGCCAAGGAAAATGAATACGCCCTGCATCTCTGGTCCCACGGAGCTGGAGCTTGCTGCGTGGCCCGAGCTGCCTGCACCCTGACGTGCTGACCATGTGCGGGGGTGGCCAGGAACCTACAACGTGGAACCTGCATGCGCTACCTGGAGACAAGCCTCCCACTGAGCATCCAAGGTCTTGAGGTTGCCCAGGTAATTACTGTCCTGCCTCCCTCACCTGCAGTTAGCCAGGTGCCTGCTTGTGTCTCAATACATGTTTGTGGAACTGAATGAATGAATGAAAGAATGACGGAAGGAAAGAAAGGGACAGAGTGGGGCCAGGAACAGGCTTCCTGGAGAAGGTGAGTGATGGAGGAACGATCCAGTGAAGGAGCTGGGGAGAGAGAGGGGCATGTCGTCCGCTTAGTCAGTGGGAACTAAACAGAGGAACTTCGGCAGCGGGAAACCACAGCGCTCGAAGTCGGATGGGACATCTACTTGCTCAGCGTGGAGAGGAGATGAACGTGGAGATAAAGGAGGGCAGGTGTGCTGAGACCAGGTGATGGGAGAAGAATAATCACAAGTGAAGAGAAAACACAGCTGTCAGGCCCATGAATACTTACGAGACACTAAGTTCTCATGTAGAAAGGAAGGGGCTGTGGAAGAATTGAAGACAGTCGTGAACGCTTACATTCCTCTCATCAAAGACAGTGTCCCTGTCCCCTGTGCTCGAATCTGGGCCGACCCTGAGGCGACCTTGCTCGCTATGAGTCAGTGAGTCAGTGTAAGTGGTGGTCGCCTGTTTCCGGCCCGGCCCGAGTCCAGCGCTCCCACGTTCTGTCTCTGGAAGGCTCTCGTCCTCTGGGGGCCTGAGCTCCAATGCCACCCTCTCATCAAGGGTGCCTGTAGGTGGTCCCACCCACCACCACTGCTGGGTCTGTCCCCCCAGCTGCCCAGTGGAGGCGCCCTGCATGGGCCGCTCTGCCAGCTGAGGCCCACCAAGCCGCCTCTGCCCACCCACGTAGAGTAGAAAACTTGACCTGGACAAACTGGTGATGAACATAATTGTGAGAAAAAGAAATGCTGCTGTTTCAAGGTGCCAAGTTCTCAGATGGTGTGTTGCACAGCAAGAGACAGGAAAAACTGGGCATGTACAGGTTATGTTGAGGGGCAACGTACCCTCATTTTCCCAGGGTCAAGCTTTTTGTGAGCTTTTATAGGATGGTGTTGTCACAGTCTGTTTCTGTGACCTTGGTGCTGTTCTATCACGTGCCTTTCTGGTTATAAGTTCACTTGCTTTTTCCATAGTTCAATCTTGATGCTGAAATTAAATTTGGAACAACAGAAAAACCATTCCACTGGATCTATTTCCTGGGCATGTTCTATTCCGATGTAATAATGTTCAGAGAGTTCAATAAAAATCTGTTACTGTCCTTCAGGGGGGTAGCAATCAGCAGGCGACAGTCATCAGTCATCGCGGCCCAGGAATGCCCAGCAGAGAGGCGCGGGCTCCCTGGGCGTGGCTGTCGGGGGCGGGGTAGAAGGACACACCCCAGCAGCTCAGTCCGGAACAGAGGGTACTGTATTCAGAGTGGTCCCCGTCTCTGTACTTCCTTCCTCTGAATGTCTGACGTGGTCGGCGTCCTGCACCCCTGGCCCGGGAAAAGACTGACAGCTGTTGGCAGAGCTGGTGGCATCCGATGCTCATATTCTCCCCTCTCTGGGCCGAAGAGAGCACAGGCCGCATCCACTCCTGTCTGCGGCTGTCCAGGGCCCAGGAGCCCGGTGACTTAGAGGTGGGGAACGCGGCTGCACTGGTGCACCCAGGGGACCTGCTTCTGCGTGATTCTCCTCTCGTCATCCTTCCCTCACGTCTCCTCCTTGGCCAGCTCAGCTGTCACCTGGCTTACGGACACTTGAAGGCTCCCTTTCGGACTCAACAGACCTCATCCAAGATTTTGCTGTTGAAGTATTATCATCTCTGTCTTAAGCTCATTTTCCTCCAATAAAGAGAAAGACATCTTATTGATAATGAAGAACAAAGCAATATAATTTAAAATAATAAATTGCGATAATATATGTTTTATCTCTTAAAAAATAATTTTGCTTCCCTATCACATTTGGTTTGGAAGTATGCAACAGGCTCCTCTATCGTGACTGATGCTGTTTGTGGTGTGTGAAATAGCTTCTATTTTTTACAATATTCTCTTCCACAACCTCTTCTATAAAATCAAGAACACATCTCTGCTTATTGTGTTTTGAAAGAATGAATATAACCAACTTGCTGCAAAGCAAATTTTTACAGTACGGCAAAACCCCTATCATTGATACTTGCGACAGAAACTTTGAGCTGTCTTATAGCTGCTTCTTTTCCAGTTAAAATAAGTCTGTAAAGCTTAAACATTACAAAGAAATCTCAGTGAGCAATCAGATTGGCTGGGCATAGTGGGTCCTTTGACCTACAGACGTATTTTAGTTGAAACCATCTCATGCCCTGGCTGACGAGAGTCGTGTCTCTGGGGCGGAGGGGACGGGACCTCAACAGGAGCGATGACGCACACCCTCTACCTCCAAGGGCTGTCTTCCTCCTCCACCGTGTCCCTTCAGCCGCCTCACTTGAATGCATGCTGCACACCAAGTCTCCAAAATGCATTGACTGCCTTCGCCTGGCAGGCGGGGCAACGCAGGCCACACTTGCTGCTGGCGGCGAGGCGCTGTGGCTGGAGACGGCCACGCACGGGGTCACCAGCAGGGGGTTCTGGCCACAGCTGTGGGCGTCGGCCAGCTCTGGAATGTCATCTGGTGTCGGGCAAAGCCATCTGGGCAGATAGAACCTGCAGAGTAACGTGGTGAGTTTCACAAAAGCTTCGAGTTTCCAGAGTCCTGGTTGGACGCAGTTTAACACGGGTGAGAATGTGGAGTTTCCCCTCGGAGCGGCTTTAACGTTAAGAGAGCTGGAGCCGCAGTTCCGTTCCTGTTGCATATTTACGTCCGTGGATCCTTCGTAACGCGCCTCAGAAGGAAGGTCTAGCATCATGCCTGAGGACAACGTCTCAAACGGCCCAGGTGATAGATCTATGGCAAACCGTAGGTCAAAGTCAAGGGGAAAGAGACAGGGAACTCTATGACCATCTGCCTGCAGAGTCTCTAACTTGAGATTGGCAGCTGGCCTCACAGCAGCCCGTGCCGCCTGCAAGGCCAGGCCAGCGTGACTGTCCGCAACCCTGCAGCTGCGTCAGCTGGGCTGTAGTGACGGATGTGGATGGCAGGCCCCGTGAGTCACCAGACTTCACACCAAAGACCAGGAAACTTCAGAAAAAACACTTACAAACACATATTTCCCATCATCCCAAAGGGGGACCAGATGAATGCACCTTCCAGTGTACTATCTGATTAGAATTATACAATGATATTATATAAATCCATTTTTATACACATTGCTATAAGATTTATCCCGACAGATCATACTTTCCTCCTATGACTGCAGCTCTGAAGGGGTCTTGTGGAAAACAAAAAATAATGTAGCTTTGTGCTTTTATAAACTATTCATAAAATGTTCTGATCCTCTGAGGAAGGAAGCCCAGCCAAGGCGACTAGTCTAGTGTCTGTCGCCGGGACCTGGGGTTAGGGGAATATTTATTTCCTTACTTATACGTTCCCATCTGCCAATCCCAGCTGCTAGCAGCAGCGTCAGGGGCCCTCCGGGGGGTGGGACAGGGCGGGCAGGAGCAGACCCCGCCTGGGGCAGGCAGGCGCCTGGCAGAGGACATGGACCAGGGCCCAGCAGGGTCAGGACGAAGATGCGCTGCTCTGGGCTCCATCTTGAGTTGTGTTGGTCAGATGATAAATTCTATTTTCAGTAGCTTCTAATGCTATTAATCTTGTGATTGATTTCAAAACCTTCTGCGGACTGGTGTGAGTTGCGTCCACTGTCTGTCTGAGGGGTGGAAGCTTGAGTTACGTTTCTGTGGTGTGTTCCGGTCCCTGCCTTTAGAGGCTAAACTCCAGGACTTCATCTCAGAGGCCACTGTGTGTGCACGTGTGTGTTTGCTGGGCCTGGAAAAACCACACCGGTTCAGTGGGAACTTTGCTGTGCTTTGACCAAGGGGAAAAATTGGGGCAACCGTCATTGAAAAACAATAAAAAATTTAAAAAACAAGCTTGTTGCCACTGTTTGAAAAAAAAATTGATAATAGAAGACTAGTATTGCATGGCTTTTTTATTGTTACAATAATCAGCATCTTAACTACTACATACAATTAAAAATTGCTTTTGTGAAACTCCACATTTGCAAATCTTTAATCCTTACGTATACAGACACGAAGTCTGCCTGTGTACTGGAGGTTTGCTCACAGTTTATATCTGCCACGTTGCTCCGCCCCATCCTGTCTCCTCCTGCCTGGACTTCCCCATTGGTGGAGGGGAAGGGGTCCCCCAGTCCAGACAGCCAGTATGTTTCCCAGTCTAATTGCTGCCTTTGCAGACCAAGGGGAAGGACGATTTACACTTGAGCCCACCAAATAAAATTCAGATGAACACAGTCATCCAGCCTCAGGGCAGGGGGGTTACAAGGAATCTTCAGCTAGGATTAAATGCCCTTCCCATAGCCTGCAGAAAAGGGCCTGGTGACTGGGGCGGGGCAGGGGAGGGGGGAGGGCACGTGTGTTCCCCGTTGTTGTCTTTCTGAGCTGCTGCAGTGGGTACCTCGGGTCCTGTAAGAAGGGCCCTTTCATATCAGCCACCTCTGGATAATGCCCCTGCTTTCCTGAACCTCAAATCATCGAAAAGAATCCGCTGTGTACAACAGCTTGGTGCTACTGCTGATGTAGGAACAGTGGGAAGGAGTACCAAATACAGAGTATGAATATAAGTATATTAAAGTTTAGTTTATAATAAAGATGGCATGTAAATCAGTGAGAATTAATAGAGTATTCTACGGACAGCATTGGAAGAGATAAAAAATAACAATTAATTTGGATCACCATTATATTCCTCAAAAATAAAGTGAATCTAGAGAAAACAAAAATTTACATGTGAAAAGGCAAAGCATCAAGAGCACTGGAGGAAACAGTGGGTGAACATTTTATGACTTGGGAGTATATTCAACAACCAAGAAAAAAATGTTAAATTTTATATGGCAACAAAACCAAACCAAGCCACTTCCTAGTAGTCCGCTCTACCAGTGCCCCCCACCCCCCCAATAAAGCAGCCCTTGTGGAATGGGGCCTAACCTTGAAATTGAGGCTGGGCCTGTGAGTTGCTCTAATCAGCAGAACGTCATAGTTTCAGATCTAAGGCCCCACCTCCGCACGTTTGGAAGTGTTGAGCTCCCAAGCCTGCTGCCAGGCTGCCCTGTGGGAGGCGAGTGCCTGAGTCTACATCGAGGTGAACCACGGTGCCAGAACTACGTACAACCCTCATTAAGCCGGTCCAGCCAGCCAGCAGTCCCCGCCCCCAGCGTCCTAGCTCAGCTCTGGACACCCGGAGAGAAGATGGCCCCTGAGACAGCTCGGTCCCCGCAGGAGTCACACAGAGAGCTACTCTGTTGCCCCTATGCTCTGTACGAATTCATAACCCTCAGAAGTTTGAGAATATTTTTTAAGACATTGCTTGATATGTTATAAAGCAATAGGTAATGGGAACTTTGCAACAGTCAAACAATAAACAGGGAAAATAGAATTGACACATATCCCAAGAAACTAGTTCCTTAAATATACAAAATGACATTACAAATCATTAAGAAAAAAGACAAGTAATTCAGTACAAAAATAAAAAGATTTAAGAAATAATTAAAAAAAACTCAAAATATTGTTAGTCACTAATCCTTTGGAAGTGCTCAAATTCACCTTTCATCTTTTTAAAAAATGGAAGGAAACCCCATCATTTGCCTTTTGGATTGAGACCTGTTTAAAGGCTTAGCTTAGATGACGTGGGGCTGCTATGTTCTCATGCACTACTTATTGGAAGCAGTTCACCAGTGTTCATAAACAGGAGTGTATGTATTTGACCCGGAAATACAATTTTTAACAAGATGACTTATGAAAAGATTTGCAAAGATATATGAAGTGTTATGAGCTGCATGTTTGCGTCCCCTCCCCTAGATTTATACGTTGGAGCTCCAGTCCCCAGTGAATCGGGGGCCCTGTCAAGGCATCAGGTCGGGATGAAGTTATGAGGTGGGTCAACCATGACAGGATTAGCATCCTTATAAGGAGAGGAAAAGAGACCAGAGCGCTCTCTCTTTCTCTCCCCCACCGCCCCTCTCAACCAGTGTGCGGACACGGTGGGAAAGCGGGAGTCTGCAAGGAGTTCCTGAGAGCGCCCTCACCAGGAGCTGCATCTGTTGGTGCCCTGACCTTGAGCCTCCAGCCTCCAGCCTCCAGCACTGTGGCAAACGAATTTCTGCCATTCAAACCACCCAGTCTGCGGCGTTCTGCGATGGTGCCCCAAGCAGACAAAGATAGTGAACAAAGATGTTCATGAAGCATTATTTGTAATATCATAACCACTGGGAAATTCCCCATATGTCCATCCACGAGAATCTCATACATACATTGCCACAGCACATTTATGTAATGGGATGCTGTGCAGCTACTTCCAAGAATAAGGTAGAACCAGACCTACTGATCTAGGAGGAAGTGTAGATGTTGGTAAAGTGAAAAAAAAAAGTGAGTTGTAGATCAGAATGTACTGTAGGATATTATTTGTGGCCTTTCATGAAAAAATATGTGCAACCCACATTAAACATGTGGATCATACATGTATGCTTGCATACCATATTTCTAGGTAAACACAGGAAACAATGAATGGTGATCACCTCTGAGGACGGGAGTACTGTAGCTGGGCCATATGGTATGGAGAGGGAATAGAGACTTATTTTTCACTCTATACCCATCTGTCCTCGTTAGTTGTTAACATGAAAATTTTATTAAAGGGAAAAGAAAAATATTGGAATGCTCCAAAGGCCTCATGTTGAGAGCACTACCATTCCCGAGGCACAGAGTGTGGGAGCGCTGTTCACCTTCACCTGCACTTGGGCGCGCTTGGGGTTGGGTTAGGTGACATTATGCAAATGCTGTTCCTCTCTCTGGGCTGGACAGGCATCAGGGGGACTTGGAAAAAGCTTGGAGTTTTCTGGAAGAATAAGAAAGGTGCACCAGGTCCACACTCAACTAACTACTTGCGCATGTCAGCAGCCACAGCCTCCATGAACGAGAAGAGAGGGGACGCTGTCCTTCCCAGCCTGGTCTCACTGATGACCAGCCTGTCCTCAGAGCACAGGGGTCTCTAGGGAGAGTGTAAGGAACCCTGGGTGCATAGCCCAGCTCAAATTCAGACGGGACAAAATGGGCAGGTGTCCCCGACAATCACGTCTTTTCTAAATGTTCACTTAACCTGTGTTGATTAATCTTCCTGACCCTGGAAGGGGTTTTGTGGAAGAACACCCTATTCTTATTATTTCATGTTCCAGCAGAATCACACTCAGCCTCACTTAGATACACGTATTCTTATATATTTCTGAGGGCCTGAAAACAAAAATAGATTTTTAATTTTCTTATCAAAAACTCACAAGCGTTCATATCAAAACGTTAGGTTTCTTAATCTCTTTTGTGCCAGCCCTCGTAAATGTGAGAGCTGATTGATTTCTGTGAAGCCTGCCCGGGAGACCAAATCGCAAACATGGCTGGCGGCAAGCGGACCTTGGAAACCGTGTGCGACTGGAACACTTTCATTACCCACACCGTGCCGCGTGTCAAACAGGCGTGCCGATCGGTCTGTGCATCTCAGCAGCATGGTGTGCATGCCGACTTGCGTGATTGATGTGATCGTTTCATTTATGATTTTTGAAAAATTTTGACCAATTTACTTAAAAAAAATCCACACACACAGAGTTCATTTATTTCTTCCACCCCCAGCCTCCACCTTCTGCAGCTGTCACTCTGTTCTCCGGAACTATGAGCTTGTTTTTTATTTGTTCGTTTTTATCAGTTTCCACATGTAAGAGAGATCACATGCTATTTGTCTTTGTCTGACTTATTTCACTTAACAGAATGCCCCCAAGTTCCATCTATGTTGTCCCAAATGACAAGATTTCCTTCTTTCTTATGTCTTAACAATACCCCCTTGTCTATACACAAGCCACATCCCTTTACCCATCAATGGGCACTTAGGCTGTTTCCATATCTTAACTATTATAAATAACACTGCAATAAACATGGGGTGTAAATACCTTTTCAAATTAGCGTTTTTGTTTTCTTTGGCTAAATACCCAGAAGTGCGATCTCTGGGTCATAAGGCAGTTCCATTTCTACTTTTCTGAGGAACCTCCATACTGCTTCCCACAGTGGCTACACCAGTCTGCACTCCCACCAACCGTGACGAGGGTCCCCTGTTCTCTGCATCCTCGCCAACGCTTCTTGTTTGTTGTCTTTGTGATAACAGCCAGTCTGACAGGTGCAGAGGGAGAGCCCGCTGTGGTTTTGATTTGCATTTCCCTAGTAACTAGCGATGTTGAACCTCTTTTCATACATATGTTGGCCGTAAGTATGTCATAAAAATGTCTACTAAGACATTTGGAAAAGGCCCCTCCTATGTTCGGAAGAGTGTGGGAAGGCATGGTATTGATTCTTTAAGCACTTGGTGGAGCTCACGAGTGAAGGAGTCTGCTCCTGGACTTCGGTTTGTTTGGAGGTTTGTGATCACTGCTTCAGTCTCCTGCTAGCAACTGGTCTGCCCTGACTTTGTTTCTTCATGATTCACTCTTGGTACATTGTGTGTTTCTAAAACTCATTCATTCATTCTAGGTTGTCTAATTTCTTGGCATGTAATTGTTCCAAATAGTTTCTTATGGTCCTTTGCATTTCTGTGTTGGCAGTTACAATAGCTCCTCTTTCCTTTCTGATTTTATTATTGTATTCATCTCTGTTTTTTCTTGGTGAATCTAGTAAAAATTTTGTCAATTTCCTTTATTTTTTCAAAGAACTAGCTAACAGTTTTATTGATTTTTCTATTATCTTTTCTGATTCTATTTCATTTGTTTCTACTCTGATATTTATTTTCTTCCTTCTACTAGCTTTGGGCTTCCTTTGTTCCTTTTTTTCTAGTTCCTTGAGGTATAAAGTTAGGTTGTTAATTTGAGGTTTTTCTTGTTTCATGAAGCAGGCATTCATTGCTATGAGCTGCCCTCTTAGAACTGCTTTTGCTGCACCTAGGAATTTTGCAATGTTACATTTCTTTTTTTGTCTCAAAGCTTTTTCTTTTTAATGCATCTTTTGATTTCTTCTTTGACCTATGGGCTATTCAGTAACAAGTTTTATCTCCACATATTTATGAATTTTGATGTCTTTGTCATGTGGTTAATTTCTAGTTTCATATCACTGTAGTCAGAAAAGATGTTGATATGATTTTAATCCTCTTAACTTATTAAGACTTGTTTGTGGCCTGACATATGACCTCTCTTACAAAGTAGTCCACATGCCCTTGAGGAGAATGTGAATTCTATTGCTTTTGGATGAAATTTTCTAAAAATATCTCAAGTCAACTTGACCGAACAAAATGAGTCTGATTCTGCATGCTTATTTGGAAAATGTCCTCAAATATGTGCAACTGGGAAATGTCCAAAGAGACATGATGTCGTGGTTCAAAAATATGGGTATTGTGAGAGAGAAAGATCAGCGAGAGAGAGAGAGTGAGGCCATCAAACCGAACAACGCACAGGCTCTGGCTGGCGGCTTGGTGGACTGAACAATGAATTGGCATAAACTCTACATGCAAATTGGAGGTGATGACCAAACGACAGCAGATACAATTTATTGCGAGGTAAATGAATCAGCAAAAAAAATATCGCTATGCATTTCCTGGGGAAAATGAAGACTTATCCCTGTTTGGGTAGAAATGAAAATGAATAAAAAGGAGAAGAAATGCCCATTGGAATCCTGAACAACCAAATGGCACAAAACATATTAAGGACACTAACTTTGGGTGTAAATGTTTAGAGAAAAAACTAAGACAAAAATTAAAGTCTACTTTTGTTTCATGCTCTAGAGAGCTGAAAGTCATTCTGGAAGAATTACAGAGAAATCAGTGATTGAGAGAAATCTCATGAAAAGACCAGGAGGATAAAACTATTTATGAAACAGGAAATCTCATATACTGTGCAATTGAGCAAAGACAATGAAAAGTGTTTTAAATTGCATATGATTCTATAAGGATGCTATGTATGCTGCCAATAGCTGAATATTAGAAACAAAACTGAAAATAAACAATGAAAATTTAAAGCCTTGAAATAAAAAAATACTATCATGAATGACCGAGATGATTACATTTGAATTTTTTAAGGAAGCCATTAGAAAGACTGATGATAAAGCCAGAAAAAAGGGGCCATGAGCCTACAATAGTTTGGGGACTTTGGTCTTCATTTCTATTTATTCCCTCCTCCCTGCTACTTTCTTTTCTTTTTTGTTTTTTACTTCCCCCATTTTAATTTTAAATGTCATGATTTTCTTCTTCTGTATGGTCCCTTCCTTTAACTCTGGGCAGAATTCCACCAATCTTGTAAGCACAGACCACGTGGTTCTCTATATTTAATTTTTCTCATTCCCACCTCAAATTGATGCCACATATTTTGGTTTCTTTTATTTAAAAAAACCGTAACATTGTAAATGCCCTTTTGAAATTGATATTTGTAGAGGAATAAGATTATGTTGGATAGTTTCAGCATTTTTGGAAAGCAAATAGGTTGTGATGATGGCGGAACTCTCACAGTTAGCCAGGACAATGCCGAGGGCTGCTGGCTTTGGAAGCTTTCCGTGAAGTCCCAAGAGATTTCTAGAGAAGACATGTGACAACAGTGAGGTCCCAGAGACAGAACACCACAGCCGCCACACACAAAGCAGTATTCAGAGTCCCAGTACAGCCACACTCGTTCTGACAGCAGAATTTCAGGCTCCCCATGTGCCTCCTGCTGCAGGGCGGCAATGTCTCAGGTGATTCATTCCCACATTTGCACTGCTGCTAACCACGCCGGACAAAGCAGAGCTGGGTGAGGGCTTGGCTATCATGTCACACTCGGAAGGAAAGGGGATAAAATTATTGCACGGAATGACCTATCAAATTTCCCTGACAAGCGCTAATTCACTTTGATCTATCCTTCCCCATAATTTCATTGGTGGGAGGACATACATATTTATAAGTGTAGAAGCAGGCGGCAGTTGTTGTGTTTGCAATTTACAGCAACAAAGAACTCACTTGGATTTCCATATTAGGAGGCCCAAGGTGACCCTCCAGCGGCTAGCAGCCCCCCGCTGGGTAAGGGGCCTAACATAATAAAGGATAAAACAAAACAGCAGAACATCAGCACCGGGGCTCAGGGGTAATCAATTCCCACAGTTACTACTGAAATAACAGCGCCATGCAAAGCAGCGCCATTACTGCAATTTGCTGATGAAAACCCTCGGCATCCTAGGAAGTGTCTGCCTGGAAAGCAGCTGATTAATCTGAGTTACTAATGATTTGCTAAAGAGTTACTGTTTTAATCATAGTCACCAATAAGTAGCTACTCATGGAAAAGTTGCAGGGGAGACACAGCTCAACCCCCTTGCGAGGCAGACACTTTTATGCGTTTTTAACCATGAATGATGAACGGATCTAGACCATAAAACAGAGCGCCGAACGGGAGAGCGCTAATGAGGGCATCCCGGCTTCTGTGCGCACAGCCAGCACTCCAGCGCACGCTGCGACTAATACAATGTCATCATCAGGCGAGAGAGTCGGGTAGACATTTCACTGAACAAGACAGATCGCAGGT
This sequence comes from Micronycteris hirsuta, assembly GCA_004026765.1. NCBI lineage: Eukaryota > Metazoa > Chordata > Mammalia > Chiroptera > Phyllostomidae > Micronycteris > Micronycteris hirsuta. Next base: position 35,552 of record PVJI01012583.1, on the reverse strand, counting down.
TAATCGGCGCATGACAAAGATGTTAAATAGGACGGGCGAGCAGAGTGATGCACAGTAAAACCATAGTAAGAGGCCCGCTGGAACGGCTGCACTGAAGGACTGGCAACAGCAAGTGGTGGTGAGGACGTGGGGAGACGGGACCCCGCCGCTCTGACAGTGGGACGCACAACGGTACGTACACTGGAAACATCTGAGTACTTTCTCAACGTGTGAAATGCACATTGCACGGGACCCAGCAGTTCCTCTCCTAGGTACCCAACCGAGAGACACCAGGCGTGTGTCCTCACAAAGACTGTGGGCGAACGATCACAGCTCAACTGGTACTAATTCCATCCTATTAACAATTCCAATGCCCATCCTTTGGTGAATGGAGAAGCAAAACGTAGCATATCCATTCACGGGGATTTTGTTCATCAAGGAGACACACACAGGCAACGACTCTGAAAAATCTCAAAATAATTATGCTGAGGAAAAATAAAGCAGACCCATGATTACGTATTGCCTGGCTCCATTTCTATGAAATTTCTAGAAAAGGCAAAACTCCATAAGCAGAGAGCAGATCAGCAGTTGCCTGGGGCCGAGGTGGGAATGTAGACGTCACAACTGTGCATCAGGGAACCTCTCGGGGTGACACGCACTCTACATCTGGACTGTGGTGATGGTCGTACATGGCATAGCGTTAACTACACACCTACACCAGGGGATTTGCATGACATGTAAATTATACACCAATAAACCCCTCAGAATGCATCAGGGCATGAACTTACAGTTTGTGAATTCTTGCATGTGTTTACCAGTGGTAAAAAGGTTACTTTAAAAATAAGTAAGTGTGTCATCCTTACACACAACTGCAGGATCTCCTAGAGAGGGGGTCCTGAAACGTCCTTTCGGAAAACTAAGACTACAGCTTGGCACATGCCGCAAGAGGTTTTGGGTTTCCTTTGTGTGGTCCGGCCCCTGAGAAGTCCTCACAGGGGCTGCAAGTGCTGGGCCATCTCTTCGAGGGGCAGCTGGACCCTCATTATATTAAAAGCCATGGCAATGACCTCCCAGAGCCGAGGCTCATGGTGACGAGTGCCCAGGCCATCTTCTCGAGAATAGGATGACCTCACTGAAGAACTAAGGTGGCATTTCAACAGCTCTGTAAGTAGTGGCAGAGACCCGAAGGCGAGGGTCAGGAGGTCAGGTCCCTCTCCTCGGGAGCGAGGGTGGGGGCCTGGGGCTTTAATTACCCAAAGGGTCCTCAGCCTCACCCACTGGGGAGAGTCACCCTGAGCTGGGCTACCGCTCTGGGGTGGGGGCATTTATGGATCGGCCACGTGGTCGCTTTACTGAAGCTGTGTGACTTGCCATCCTGTGACCCACTCCTCATTCTCAGTAAGAACACGGGCACAGGACTGGCTGACAACTGAGATGGCATCAGACATGAGGCCCCTGCAGAATTCCCTGCAGAACAGCATTTAGGTCCCCGATAGCAAGTGCATTCCACGGCGTGCTCCCGGGCTGACCACCACTCGATGTTTACACCCCCAAGACGTTGGCCGAATTCCTCATAAGCAATAAGGGGTCCTGCATCTAATTCTGGCTCGTGTCTGAAAAGTCCAGAAAATTAACAGTCACCTACAGTAAGGCCAGCGAGGCATGGCTAACGTCGTGTTGCCCTCGAGGAGATTCAAACGAGACACTAGAAGCCTCTCTGTTGTCCTGCATGGGAGAGTCGGGCAGCACAGCGACTTCCTAGAAGCCTGTATCTCCCTTCTTTTTTCCCTAGCTATTTCCTGCTTGTCCACCCACTACAATTCACATTCAATCTGTGGTTTTTAGAAAGGTTTACTGACCTCTCAATGCACCCCCACTTCCGGCCTCTGGAGGTACCTGTGGTGTGCGCAACTCCCACCACTTGTCACACCCACGCAGACTGGTCCACTCCTCCCCCTCTTGTACCAGCAGTCCTTTGTCAAGGGCAGGGAGGAGCGCGGGGGTGTGTGTGTATGTGTCTGTGTGTGTGTGTGTGTGTGCGTGTGTGTGTACATAAGCCATCCGCACCTGGAATTCGCCTCATTTTCCAGGTCCTGAATGTTGCAGTTTGTAGAGAAGTGGCATGGGTGCGTGAAGTAATCACTGAATAACATGGAGCACCATATGCCAGCACTGTATGTTGACATATGTGCGACTCACGATTAGGTGTTATGGAACCTGGAATGAGATCTTACTTCTGGAAATACAGGCAACGGTTACAAAGGAGGCTAAGAATAGAGAGGCAGCACTAGGCGAAGTGAACAGAGAAAGTCTCGGAAAGGTTGAGTTTTGTTTTTAATGTTCACACATCTTGGATTTTATAGCAAACAAAACTCAGTTAACTATCATAAAAAATAATGCTCTTATTCTACCTACAATTACTATGCATATTTCACAATCGAAGTTTAAACAGAAGCACAACTCTCCAATTTGCTCGATGCCATTGACTCTGAGAGCCTTCTGTGGACGTGGGGTCTCAGTGTTACCCGACCCTCCTGTGGCTGAACATCTGAGAACCCCCACCCCCCATCCCTGATCTCGGCAGCCCACTCCCCACACTTTGCCATGAGAGCCCGGCGGGTCACCCTCACTGAATCCCCAAACATGCATATATTCTGCTTTCTCTTCTTTCAATTTTACTTCAGAAAAGTTGCAAACTCGCAATAAAAATAATACAATAAAGAACTGTATGTTTTTTACCTAGGTTAACCACCTTTTAGCTTATTAGTCAAACTTACTATCAATTTACTATATAAATACAAATGTTTATTAACACATGTGACATTGTTGTTGCTGCATATTTGCCAAGCTGTTTGAGATGAAGTTGTAGATGCTGCAACCTTTATCCTGAATAACTCAGTCTCTCCTAAGACAGAGGGAAATCTGGGAAGTCACCGCGGCGCAGCCATTGAATTCCACTCACGGAAGCTCTGGGTCCCCCTGGCCAGGCCACCTGGCTGGCCGCGCCCCGCCTACCCCTGCTCCCGTCACTTGCGCTCTTCTGCCGCTGCGTCCTGGAGGGCTTCCGCTCCCTCATGTGAATCCAGGCTCTGCCACTTAATAGCTGTGGGGATAGGAGCTGGTTCCTTACCCTCTCTGTGGTTCACTTCGTAAATGGGATAGAAAAAGAACTGTCCGGTGGGATTTTTGTGAGGCTGAAGTGCGATGGTTTAGGTCAAGAGCCTGGAAGGTGCCCAGGGCCCGGGAGGCACTCAAATGCACTCACTACTCCGAGCACTAGCGCTCAGGCTCAAGCACTGCGGCCGCCCCTGCCACCACCGCGGCTGCTGGCGCCCCTTTCTCAGGCCTTAGCCAACCGCCGGCTCTTTCAGAAGGCCTCGCCGACCTCGGAAAAGATTTCAGGGCCCTGCCTGGGCTCTCAGCAGTTTTGGCTTTCCTTCTAAAAGCGCTCACCACAATTTTTTGGAAGTATTTTTCAATCATATGCAGACTCTAGTCTGTGTTGAAGTCTTTGGAATTACAAGTAAATCTGTCTTAGTCGACTCTGTAAGTCTGATATGCAGCTAAGTACCTGGCACAGCATCAGGTCTTAATACATACTTTTGGAACCAATGAATACATTTCAGTAACTAAGAATTCAAAATGAATTTCAAGGTCTAATAGGCAAAATAATTTTCCCAAACTAGGCTGGTAAATGATCTTCCAGGGAAAGTCCTGATCGGTGAAATGGAGAATATACACACTCACTCCTGGGGGCTCAGAAACGCCCGCCCACCCAGGGAAAGTCCTGTGTGTGCAGCGTGAAACTTCAAGTTCGCTCCCGTCATGTTGTTGAAAATCACGGGGGAATTCTTTCTCCTGAACAGCGTTTCTCAGCCTCTCCTTGACATTAAATTCAATGTTAGATTTGTTTTTTTAAGCACAGTTTGCAGGCAGGAAGGGGAGGCAATGCATTTGGTACTCACAGAAACAGAGCAAAGTCAGGGGAAGTGTGAGCTGCTGGAAGTACCATGTGTGTAAACGGGGGGAAGCTGGCCTTTCCAGCGCTGCTGCAGGGCATGCCCCCAAGCAGGACCCAGGCCCCCAGCCTGGACCCAGGCCTCTGGGGCAGTTCAAGTTCACACTCAGGGTTCAACGGGTGTGACTGTTGAGGCCAAATGGCAAGAGTCACTGAGACAGGTGTGGGTTTTTTCCTAAGGAGTTCGGGGGAATGTATCAAACCTCAACCGAGTAATTAAAGAAAGTTTTTTGTTTAGGTTTATGAGTGAAAGTTTCTCAAATTTGTCCCTATATAATAATTACTTATATTGTAAAACTGTTCACATTTATATTCTGCAAATTCTAAGTATATAATAATTTCCCTGGTGGGCTAATAATTTCCCTGGTAGGTTATACTTTTCAAAGTTGAATAGAATAGCGTGTCTTTAACTTCAGAGAAATGTTGTCTAAAAATTTCTTTAGAAACTCCTATTTATAGACAGATTGATATCTAAGAAAGATTCATATTACATTTCATTAGTCTGGTTCATGTTACGTGAATTGGTGATAAAACACATTAAAATATGATTCAAGTTATTCACAAACTTTCCGGTGTCTTTCCCAAATTTCGCACATCCACTCACAGTTTGAGCTCCTCTGACAGGACGCCGCTGGCAAGCACACGGTGCGGATGACACCCTTTCTCATGGCCGGTGGCGATGACGAAGGAAGCAGTGTCGGCGGCCACACTTAACACGTGAGCACTCGCTCTGCGCCCCGCATTGGGCCACCCATTTCTCCAATCTCATCCTATGTCTTCCTCACAACACTCTTTTGAGTTGTGCACATGTTACTCTGATTTAAAATTAAAAATAAAAAAAGCAAACTGGGGCTGAGAGAGGTGACAGAACTTTGCCCAGATCGCTCCGTGAGCAAGGGGCGCGGTGGAAGCTGAACGCGGTCCGATTGCCTGCCCAAGAAACTTCCCGAATGACTGTGGTGTGTGAGTGCTGTGGGCCTGCCTCTCCCGATCAGGGGACGGGCGTCCGGGCCACGGGGCCACTGGAGCTGCCCCGTCGTCCTCCCCGCCGGTCTGTCGGAAGACAGACTGTGGTCTGTTATAGAAACAGTCCCAACACATGCAGGCCAACACCTGATGGAATTTCCCTGTTATCCCTTCTTGTAGTGTATGTCTGTTTCAACTTGACCTTCCTGCTGTGGTGCTGGATGTAGGTTCGCCCCTGCCACAGGATGTATCCTCCACGTAGTCAGGGCAGTGTCTTGCTTTGCTGGCCGCTGGCTCCCTGGGACCCTGCAGCTCTGGGCACACACTACTCGCTGGGTGCACAAGGCCTGAGTGGGGGGCTCAGACTTTTGTACAGCAAGCCTTTTCCTTCCCAGGGCACCCCTGGGGGCATGCGACCTAGTTCAAGGCCGATCTTCAGGTCCCTTGCCTACCAATTTCAGCTCATTGCGAATGTGAACACACCACTGAGTGGGTTTAAGGTCTGACCCCAAGAGAGTTGTAGTCCCACACGCAGGGGAAGGAACATACTTTAAAATGGGACATGTGGTTTCTTTGAAACTCACTCTAAATCCAACAAGAGCTACGAGATGATATAACTGTCTTTCAACATAAGACATTCAAACAAGCTCTGAGGCACCACAAAGAATTCAGATAGGATCAAACCCAGGAGGTCTCCAGCAGAATGAGATAAATCAGGCCTTCAGAGAAGGCCCCTGCAATCTTTTGCTCCTCCTTTTATAAAGATGATAATTCATATTTTGATATACAAGGCTTTGATATATGAGAACATTTAATTCTACAGCCAACCTCTCCTAGAATGACTAGGAGGCAGGAAATTAAAGCTTTGGATATTTCATGGGGAAAACTAAGATAATGTACATGTTTCAAGTTGAAAAACACAGACATACCAGAGCAGAGTGAGGGCCTCCTCTGTATCATCTCCCGAGTGCTCCCCACCAACTTAGTGAGGCGAGTGTTATCTATTTCAGGCTAACCGATGAGTAAACTGAGGCTCCGAGCGCAGTTCGGAAAGTTGATTGAGGTTACACAGTCCCCTCAGTGGGATCTGCTTACTTTCCAAGGCATCTTACCAGCACTCAGCCTTTCCAGTTAAGAGGAGAGAATTTCTTAAAAATCAATCTTGAATACATAATGAAAAACAGCCTGAAGTTCCTCAAAAAGTGAAGCCAAACATTACTGTATGGCTCAGAAGTTCCACTCCTTCATGCACACTCAAAAGAAGTAAAAACGATGCCTTGAACACACAGCTCTTCATAAGTATCCATAGCAGCAGTATTCGCAGTAACCCAAAGGTGGGAATAACCCAAATGTCCATCAGCAAGTGAGTGGACAGATGAATTGTGGGATGTCCACACACCACACCATTCAGCTACCGAGAGACAAAGTCCTGGTACGCGTGCCAGCGTGGATGTCCCTTGCAGGGGGCATCCACGCTGCGCTAGGTGAAAGCCAGATGCAAACAGGCAGACAGTGTATGGTTCCATCTGCATGCCAAGTCCAGAACGGCTACATCTCTAGAATCAGAAAGCAGTTTAGTGGGTTCAGGGGCTGGGGGGACAAGGAGGTGTGGGGAGCTGCCAGAATGGGCTGGGGTTTTATTCTGGGATGATAAAAATGTTCTCAGTGGTTAGCGGTTGTGGCTGTCAAACACGGAGTACATGCTAAATGCTCCTGGATCGTTCGCTTTATTTAATGTGGTTAATTTTATGTTATGTGAGTTTCATTTCAAAACAAAATGGTCTCGGGGCACTTCTAGAAATTATAAGATAGATAAGTAACTGGGGCCCGTTTTTACAGTGAATAAACAGGGAAGGAAGTCGTGTCCTTTGTGTTATGCACACGGAATTTCCAGTGAGAGGGACAGTCTTCACCACAGCGCTGGGCCTTCCTGAGCCAGAGTCCCCCGCCGGGCAGGGCCGCACCAACAAGCCAGACCAAGCACCGAAGGCGGGGCTCCAGGCCACTCGGTGAACTGGGCAGGTCCCACTGCCTGGCGCCAGTTTATCTCTGCATCCACAGATGAGGACACAGGCCAGATGAGCAACTGCTACATTATCTTCTAATCTAAAAACGTTTTAGAAGTTACTGTTTCATCTCACGTAGCTATAATGTTAAATACTGTCCAGGAAGTACCTGCTAAAAAGCAATATATTAGGAGTTAAGTATGAGGTACAGACAAAAATGAGAAAAGATTGTGCAAATTTTGGCTGAGAAAGTTGCTGGAAATTTAGCAGTCTAGGTAAACGCAATGGTTTGCCACCGAATGCATTTTCCCCCCATTCCTACATTGCTGAGCACCTGGTGACAACACCTATGTGCTCGCACATCGCAGACATCCTGAATAATCGTGACCGATTGAGTGACTGGTCGGCAGAGAAATGATGCCAATCACGTCCAAGTCCTAATCCCAGGAACCCACGAACACATGAAGATGGTGTCTCCTCCATGGAGCACAGTCTTTGAGATTTGCCACAGAGCCCTGGAAAGTCACCAAGGCTTGGCCTTTCACCTTGCAAACACGGAGATGCTGGGAACAGTCAGGGCTGGTGGATGTTATCATGTTAAGAGTGGCGTGAGAAGGATGGTCCAGTTCAAAGCAACACAGCCTCCGCGAGGGGACCTTGGAGAGGCCAACAGAACTGTGTCTGCAATGGTGGCCATTATGGAAAGCCCTGAGAGGTCTTACTATCAGGGAAACACTGACATACGCTCTCCTACAGTATGGAATCCCGCTCTTCGCCCTGCCAAGTGGGCTGGCAGCAGTGCTCACAGCAGCCTCTGAAGTTTGCGATGTACACGTTTCTGTTTCACCCCGATGGTTCCCCAGGCCCTGCTGTGATGTCCGGACTGTAGACTGTGTCCTCAGAAAAGGGGAGGGTCAAGGGCTGCCCAGCACTCCCCACCACTGAGTCTTCCGGTAACTGGCTTGGGGGCAGGTTTGTGCCGATGGTGCTCAGACAACTTTCTGATCGGGCAACATGGTAGTTTACAGACTCGGCAAAAACCTGTCCTCCTTCGTAGTGAAATGGAGTTGGACGAATGAATCATACAACTCAAGACAAGCTGGAGTGACACATGTGAGAATGATTCGTATTTCATCAAATCTGACAAATCTGCTTTTCAGGAGAAACTGTGGAACTATACGTCCATCTGGCACTCCCAGGAAGACTGGCGACCCCCTGGCCAGGGGCTGCGCCTCACAGGTGGGAAGGCAGGTCCATTCCTGGCCCACTAGGAACCTCAGTATATTTTGGGAGGACTTCAAAACAGGAGTTCAGCCAACGTGTGCGTTACACAGGTGAACACCAGGGGAGAGTCTAGGGCTCAGTTTTGGAGTCGTAGGGTAGCCAACAACGGAGGCTTGAAACAACCCAGTCTGCAGCTCTTTACGAAAACTTGCAGAGCAGGGGGACGCGGGGGCCTCCGCGGTCATGCACGCTGTGGCGCTGGGTGAGCGAGATCTCGGCAGCCTCTGCAGCCGATTCCCGTCCCCGCCCCACCTGTGTATGTGACCAGACCAAACTAGTGAGGCCAGCCTGCTCTGTGGTCACTGGCCACCTTTGAGATTCCTATGATCAAACATCGGAGGAGACGGGAAGAAGTGTGGGGGACTGCGAGAGAGTGAAAAGGAGACTTACACGCTGCGTGCCCTGTGCCATGCTGGGCTGCCTGGCACATATCTGCTTCTAGAACCATTTGCACCATTCACTGTCTTTGTGCCATTTTAGAAGCTTGGATATCCATGCAATTATTTGTGCCCACAGAGGCGCAGTGTGTGTGGCCCCCACCCGCGAGGCCAGGCTGGTGCCGCTGCCAAGCACTCAGCTTGCCCTGCACCCAGTAGTTTTCCTCTCGATCCTTTTGAACATCTTCCTGTTGCCTCAAAAATTAACAAGTGAGGCCCTGGCTGGTGTGGCTCAGTGGATTGAGCGTGGGCTGGGAACCAGAGGGTCCCGGTTTGATTCCCAGTTGGGGCACATGCCTGGGTTGCAGGCCAGGTCCCCATGAGGGCCATGTGAGAGGCAACCATACATTGCTGTTTCTCTCCCTTTCTCCCTCCCTTCCCCTCTCTCTAAAAATAAATTTAAAAAAAATCTTAAAAAAAATTAACAAGTAAAATACAGTCTCTGACAGGTGTTCATTGTATATTTGTATGAGCACGACTTTTTCATGTTTTAAAGAATTTAAAGAAGGCAATATTATCAGGGGATTTGGTCTTGACTTTGAAAAAGACCATATAGGAATACTAACCAACTTCCAATCAGGGATGTTTGGAAACTGAATCGAAAATATAGTGACAGGTATTAAAGATAATTTGGGGGCAAGTGGGGGATTTTTTCATATGAGTGACATTTTAGGTAAAAATAATCAAACAATTTTCTCAGGAGTGAAATGGTGCATGGTAGGGAGTAATGGAGTTATCCTGGGTCCTGCCTGCCCACGTATTGCATAGTCAACGATCTCAATGCCTGCAACCGAATCTCAGAAGAAATAGGGGGAACGCGTGTCTGTCTGACCGAGCAGAGGTGGGGACAGCAGTGAGACAAGACGTTATTGGGAGGAGCTGGGTGAATGTGCATGAATGTTCAGTGCGGCATTCTCTCAACTTTCTTTAGGTTGAAATTTTTTGAAATAAAAACTTGGGGCAAAAATAGCAAAAAAAAATTAGCATTTATTTAAAAAAAATATTGGGGCCCTGGCAGGTGCAGCTCAGTGGATTGAGCACTGGGCTGGGAAGCGAGGGGTTGCTGGTTCGATTCCCAGTCAGGGCATGTGTTTGATTTGTGGGCCATGCCCCCAGTAGGGGGAGCACAAGAGGCAACTACACATTGATGTTTCTCTCCCTTTTTCCTTCCCTTCTCCTCTCTAAAAATAAATAAAATCTTTAAAAACAAATACATAAATAAAATATTGGGGATGGATGGAACATTTTGGACCCAGAGGCCACAAGGCTAAAGAGTGCCTAGGCCTTGGACCACGTGGAACACGCCCTCTCTTTCTCAGATGCTCGGCCAGTGTGTGCTGTCTGTGTGCCTTCGCTCCAGATGCTTTATAAAAGAGTAACGGATTTCAATTCATGAACGTAAGTTCATTGTCATCCCACAGCCCTGAAAGGTAGAGCCAGAAAGTGACTGCTTGGAAATCAGAATGTCTATGCCGCCCATTCGGAAGCTGAATCCCCGCTCCCTCCATCTGTGCACTTGAAAGGCAAGCCCCACCCCCAGATGCCCAGCTGCTGCTGGGGGAGCGGCACTGGGCAGTAGCCCTCAGTGGCAGCTCTCACGCTGGTGTGCTCGCCCCCTGACTGCAGCAGACCCGCCCTGCACAGGTGATATGGCTCATCTGTGCTACCTCGCATGACTCCAGAGAGCTGCTGGCAGGACACACCTGAAGGAGGCCCCTGACTGGTGAGAGGTGTGCACAGAGACCATGGCATGGAGTCGGGGCCCAGGAATGGCTGTACGACAACAGGCGAGTGTGCGGATGCAGGAGAACAGCGGCGTTCATGGTGCTGATGCAGAACAGAGACGTTTGAATTTTGGTCCAAGATTTCAGTGAACCCATTTGATCATAAAACACATAAACAGTGGGTGCCAGTATGAGCACAGACAAGAGCAAAGATATATTCCTATAAATTACCGACAGTTTGAAATACTGTCCCCTAACGGGGGCCCACTGGCAATGCTGACAATTTCAGGCTGTTTGTGCTCAAGGGTGACACACAGAGGGGACCTCTGGGGACAGGTAAATGCATTGCTGCTGCTTTTGCCTAAAGCTCCTGGAATACAGGAATTTAAAACCACACTGCTCAGGGAGGCTTTGTCCTCAGACGCTGCCTTTTGTCCCAGTTCAAGTCGAGTGAGGCAGCGGGACGGCCAATGCTCTCAGGGCACCGATCCCAGGGGAGGGACGCCAGGGGCTCGATCGAGAGACATAAATGCTTTTACAAAACAGGGAGATGAGACCATCGCTACCATTTACCTGGAAATACGAAGGTGGAAACCACAGTCTGAGATAGAGACAGGGACCTTTGTGTGGGGCATCCATGACAGAAAAATGCGGCACACACCCTCTACGCGGAGGCAAAATAGTACTGCAGTACCCACCAGGGAGGGACCCCAAGGAGAAGATTCAGATTAGATATTTCCAACGGCGATGATTAGTGGAGACTGTTCTTTTTTCTAAGACATTTAGGGAAGACAAGAAATCTTTATTCTCTTGTAACTTGCAAATGACACATTTTGTCACAGAACTGCTTCTTACTTCTAGAATCAGCTAAAATGCCATCAAACTTTTCTTAATGCCTTCTTAAGGCAGAAAGTCCTTTCATGTAGTTTTAAGATCTTTTAGGTCAATTAACCTCAATAGTGAACTTGAAGATTCTCCATGAAATCAGCTGTCCATCAGCCTAGTACAGACACATTCCAATCCTCCTGCCCTTACCTGGGCTCCTTTAGGAAGGTGGCAGGAGGTAGAAGCTGATTTGGTCAAATCAGAGAGAAAAATGGATGCACCACAAAAACTCTGTTTGCTGCCATTTGACAAATGTTAGTGACATACTTGGTGCTAAGCACTGTATTCGTGGAAGAGGGAAATGACAATATTTCTCTTTTATTTTTATTTAGTTCATGTTTTGCAAATACACAAATGAATAAGAATCTTTTAAATACAATGTGTGGATAATGTATTTTGGATAATGTAACCATTTTGCTTTATTTTACAAACTACCATTTTATGCTTCGACAGAGTTTTGGGAAGGTAACAGCACACAGCACATGGGGTTTCTCGGGATGCAGAAAAATGCAGTCACGGAACTGCTCTGTGTCCCCCGTCTCCCGCCAACGTTCTACATTACGCATATTCTGTACCATGATGGAATTTCAAGACAGTGTCCCTCAAACTCTGCAACAGAAGGCTTAAGGGAGCCGATGATGTGACAGAGGGCTGGGGCGGTCTTACAGGGAAATCTGCAAGGCTTTGCAAACCCCACCTGCAAACCCTACCTTGAGTGCTGCCTCTCTGCAGGCCTGTGCCTCCTACGGCTGAGCCCATGGGAGTGGCCACTCCCTTGGTTCTCTGCTCCTGGTTGCCTTTCCCTCCTGCCTCCTCTCTGGGGCTGCCCCAGATTCAGTGGATGCCTTTCTCTCTCCTTCCCTTGGCTATGACGCTGGCACCCTGCACTGCCATTCGGCCCTAACTGCAAACTTCTCAAGGGTAGAGGCTCAATCTCTCTCCTTAGGGCCAAGCACAGTGACACTGGTTGGTAAGAAGGATGTCACTGGATTCTCCAAACAAAAGAGAAAAGAGGCTGCCCCAAAGAGTCGCTTTATGAACCTGCTCCTTATGAAGCCAAGAACTAGAGGTCATGTGACTGACTTTAGCATGGCTAAGGAGCTTCTGTGAGAAGAAAATAACCCTTTTCTTAGCCAGAGAAAGGAAAGGGTTAACTTTTGCTGCCTCACAGCAACCTATTTCCTGCTACAAAGAACACAGAATGCGTGCTGTATATATGTGCTTCAAAGGAAATGAGCTATTTGCATGTTTACCTGAAGGAAAGGAGAAAACATGTTTTATTTTTGACCTTTTATCCTCAAGTTATATGTGAAGAAGATTAAATTTGTCTGTATTGTCAGTGTACCCCATTTAGAGTTTAGAATCATAACAGTGGAAAATATCAAGATTGACATTCAGGCCCAGTGCATATAAATAACCTTTTAAAAAATTATTGAACGAGAAGCTGAAATGGGAGAGGAAGGCTCAGTTATTGGAGACCCGATCGAAACATGTTTTTCACAATGAGAATCAGAAATCACTGGCATCCTATCCCTTGCATACAGAAATTACGGGTTTTTTTTTTTTGCTTGTCTGTTTTAGCAAGGTGAGAAAAAAGTTGTGTTTCTATCAAAGCCCAGTAGCACAGCCAGTTCAGGCGTAGATCACGTTGCTGAGTCAGCAGATGCCCCAATGCCCAGGAAACTTGGAGTAAAATGAAATACAAACTCTCCTTTATCTGAGATTTTCATGCTCTTAGCATTAGACCCAGGGATGTTCCTTTAAATATCAGGGTCCCTGATGGAGAGATATGAGAGTCAAGGATCAGAGTCAAGGTCAAGCACCAGAGAGCACTCACTTCGACCTGTTCATGTGAGGTAGGGATAAACTGGGAGGGAGAGCCGGTGGTTTGCCTGACTGCTTGCAGCCACTGAATGCCACCATCTCCTCGTCAGTGACAAGAGGACAGTGGGAACATGGAACAGCAATGGGACACAGGCAGGGGCTTGTGTAGCAGAGCCCAACAGACACCCAAGCAGCTGAGGACAGAAGGAGCAAAGAGTAGGAGCTGCTTAGAGAACACTCAGTTCTCCTTTCCTTCTGAAGGGTGGGAGAGCCTGCAGGGCAGGTTGCAGGGGAAATGTTTAACAACTGGTTCTGGGGGGGCAGTGGTGGGGGGGCAGAGGGGAGGAATGAGGATGGTGGCAGAGTTAGACCTGATCTGTGCACTTGCTTATTTTTGTGGCGTGAATACTCCTGCCTGGTCACCTTAAGCCACTGACCTGAAGCCACTGAACCGGCGTTGGGGAAGACCCTTAGCAGCCCGCCACTCTGCGGTATTTCCACCATCGAAATGTTGCAGATGCAGAGATTGCCTCAAGAACACAGATCATAGCAAAATGTAGCGAGATAAGCACCAAATGATGAGTTTGGAGTATTTATGACCTTTTAAAAATATTCCTTACTAAATTATAAGTATAAAATATAATTTTTAAGCAACTGTTAGTAGCAACTGGCTAGTGTAATCCCTGAAAATTTAGCAAGTGATTCCCACTGGCAGTAAGGGCCAGCCCTCGGGCACCACTGCTCAGCACCTCTCCTAACTACGCCCCCCCACCCCGCCCCGACCTGCTCTATCCACCCCTGCAACTCCCCCGCCTGCTCTATCCACCCCACAACTCTAATGTGATGAAGGCCTGGGCTCGCATTTACAGCGGAAATGCACACGTCACCATTGCCATACAGAGCTAGCCTCAGCGGTATGCAGATTATTCTGAGCTAATGGCAACCAACAACCTACGGACTCAAGGGGACTTTCTGCTCCCATCTTTTACTACCTAGAAGAATGCACACTAGGAGCCTGGCCCACAATAAGAGTTAAAACCCCAAATGACTTTTTACGTGTCTGTGTGGCAAGGCAGACTCGTACTTACTGAACACGTTCCCCCCCTGCCGTGACCTTGTCCAGGCCCCAGGTGCATTCCCCCCACCCTAGGTCTGCGTGTCTTCTGTATCTCCATTTCCCTCCTGGTCCCCATGCATACGCATGTAATTGAAGTTGGTCATTTTCTCTTGCTAACCTGTCTTATGTCTGTCTGACTACTGGACCACACCATCTGAATCACTGTTAGCGGCATCAGCACCAACAGAAATCAGGAGTTGCTTGTGAGAGCCCTCAGCAGTGCACCCCAATCCAGACTGCTCAACAGGGAGTTTTCGTTCCTACTCACTGCAGCCCCGGAACTGATTTCCGAGCGTTTACTCCTCACTCGCCCCTTTTCTGCCCGGGGGCGCTTCACTGCATCAGGGCACATTGCATGCATTTTCCACCGGTTCCCTCCAGGGTGGTCAGTGATGGAGACCCTGTCTTGTCCACAGATTTCACACCAAGTGGATTTAATGTGCTGGTCTTCTCTGTCAGGGCCATTACCCAGGTTCAGGGAAATCAGAACCTCAAGTCATAACAATACTCCTGGTTTGCAATAATTTTTTAATCTACTTTCTGATTATTCAGTAGCTTGAACTTCATTTCTCATTCATCAGTGAATTATGGTATGGCCTGTGTGGCTCTCTGAGAGAATTACTGTCTCAGTTTAAGCCAAATACAACCTGGACAGAAGCTGCCCAGGTTCTAGTTAAAGGTCTATCAGAACATTCTCTTTGAATTAGTACAGTTGTCTTCTAGTTGGCTTTCTCCCCTCCACCCCCTCCCCGCCCTTCTGCAACATCACCAGCAGATATATCCTCCTGCAGCCCCGCTGAGCAAATGGCACTCTGCCTGCTGCCAAAGCTTCCACAGCTCCCCTCACACTCCACATGAGCCTGAGAGAGCATGCAGATCCTGCCTCGCTTGACTTTAACTCGTCTTTCCCTTCAGCCTCAATTTCTCTCTCACACACCAAGTTCAGCCAAAGCAGATCATGTGCCAAGATGTAACTACTTCCTCTTCCCACGGCTTTGCCCATTCTCTGCCATCACTTACAGTGGTCTTGCCCCACCACCCACCAAAGTCCTGCCTGGACATCACAGTTCAGCTCAAATCACCCCAACACCACCAGGAGGCCAGGAATGAGAGCACCCCCCTTTCATGGAGCCAAAGAAATACTGTGCTCACAGTTCTCGTCACCTTGTAGATTTTAAGCTCCCTGAGTCAGTAAGCTTTTCCCTCCCTTTTTTTTTTTTGTATCTCTCACCATCTTGCCAAGCATCTAGGAATGTTTTTAAATTTCTGTACATTATCCCTCCCACCAATTATTTAGGGTGATGAGGAATGTCTCACGGTAAAGACCTTGGTACTATCATTACTTTCATTCTTTACACCACTTAGAATTCACTTAGTACATTCTCAATAAATATTTGTTATCAAAATGAGTAGAATTTGTCACTTTTTTCCCTTAAAATACAAGTAGACATTTTGTCTACCTCAGAGATGTCAGAATATTCTCAGTATTTTGATAAAAGGCAGTAGTTTCGCATAAATAGCACAGCCTTCGAGCCGGAAATGGCTGGAAATGGTAACGTTTCATATTTAATATGCTTCTGAGGTGTTTTAAATTTAAATTGATTTACCTAGAGGAACTATTGGGCAAAATGATATCTTGGTTCAGAATCGTTAAGACAAATTTAGATAAAAATAAATGTGATTTTACACATACACGGAGATCTGTATACATATATATGAAGATGTGTATATCTATCTATCTAGCTACACAAATATCTATATGAAACACCGGAGAGACCGACCTGAATCTGCCTGGAGCCTCGGAATTGGAGAAGGCCTCCATGTCAGAGCATTCACAGCGACACTGATAGCGCGTCCCGGCTGTGGCCTGGCCGACGGGCTCTCCCTGAGGTGGGTGCTATACATCCCGCTGAGAGCCGACAAAGCACACTAGTCTGTTTGGAACTCAGTTATTTTTATGGCTTTGAAAATCGACTCCGAGAAACCCAGTCTTCAGAAGTACCGCAAAGGCCCGTAAAGGTGTGCACTCCCCGCTGTTAACCCAGACGCGAGGGAGAAGGCAAACTGTGGGCAGTCTGGGTGCCGCAGGAGGGTGGGGTAAATGATCGCCTGCAATGGATGCTCTGGAGCCGCGCTAACGAACGAGGTTTGTTGGCGGGTCCCTGCTTCCAATGCCTTTGGTAAAATGTAGTTGAGCACAAAAAACAAGTCGTAAAAGAGGGAAAGAAAGGCTGTTCAACACGGGCGTGCTCCCATCTCTCCAAGAGGAATATCCCCGCGTGTGCCACCCATATTTATGAACACGCACACATGCACGTCTGCCAATGTGAGTGTGTGTGCAGCTGCTCCTGGGTTTGTGTACATGTATGTGTACACGTTTATGCTTGTATGGGCAATACATCTATGTAAATCATATATATACACATATATATGTTTAAAGACTTTTTATATAACCATGAATAAGAAGGTATAGAAAGATCCAGAAAGCTTTTAAGATAATTACTGTTTGGTATGGGATAAAAGAAGACAGAGTGAAAGTTTCCTTTGGTCAATTAGAAATGTGTGGAATCTAATGAACAAACTGAACTAACAAGCAAAACAGAGACAGACACACAGATGGACAGCAGGTGACGGCTAGGAGGGGGGTTACGGGGTGGAGGGGTGGAGCAAAAAGGAAAAGGACTCGTGGACACGGACAACAGGGGGTGATTGCTGGGGGTGGTATATGGAGACTAAATGGTAATGGAAAAATACAATAAAGATTAAACTTTAAAAACAAAGAATTTGAGAGTGAGAGAGAGAGAGAGAGAGTGCGCGCACACGCCTTGGCCTGTGTGGCTCAGTGGGTTGGAGCATCGTCCCATAAACCAAAAGGCCATGGGTTGAATTCCAGACAAGAGCACATGCCCAGGTTGCAGGTTCTGTGCCCCAGTCAGGATGCATGTGTGAGGCAACTGGTCACATCGATGTCTCTCCCCCTCTCTCCCCCTCCCTTCCCTTCTCTCTAAAAATCGATAAGCATGTCCTCAGGTGAGAATATACATATTTTTTGTAGGAGTTCGAAACTGCGGTATTTATTTGGGAGTCTGACCCGACTCATGTGTCAATCTTGCAATACACCTGCAGCCTTCTCCTACCAGCCATTGTCTTACAAACGGCTCACAGTGAGGCTGTGCTATGCGATCTCCTGAACACATGGTCCCCGCGATCTCCGTGGACATAGCAGTGTCCCCAGCCCACCCGTGTCATTCCCTCACACCTGCCTGGCCCCAGAGACCCGTGCGGATGAGCACTGAGTCATGCTCTGTCCACGCTTGTCTCAAACTAGCCCTGGGAAAAGACGGTGCCTGAGCCACTGATAAAATGCTCTCATCTCAGCTGGCTGCCATGGACCCGGGTCTGGAATCCGCAGGTTACATGGGCCACTGCTGATTTACAAGGATGCAGCAAAGCTCGCTTTGGTGTGAGTCAGAGTCTCAGTACGGTGCTTACGTTTTAAAGGGGCATTTTCCACTTAAAAAGTAATACAGAGTTACTATTTTTAATATTACATTTTTAAAGGTTTTATTTATTTTTAGAGAGAGGGGAAGAGAGGGAGAAAGAGAGGGAGAGAAACGACGATCAGTTGCCTCTCACACACATGCCCCCAGCCGGGCACCTGGCCTGCAAGTCAGGCATGTGCCCTGACCAGGAATCAAACCAGCAACCTTTTGGTTCGCAGGCTGATGCTCAATCCACTGAGCCACACCAGCCAAGGCTAGAGTTACATTTTAAACAAGCTGCCTTAGTGGACTTAAAATGCACTGTGGCATTCCAATGTTTGACTCACTCTCACACACTCAACAACACTTAGTACGCACCATGCACACCTTCCGTTTGGCGTTTGAAACCGAACCAGAGGCACATTCTCCTGCACCAGCCTCTTCAAGCTGAGAGTCTGGGCTGAGAATGTCTATTTTCTGTTTTCTTACTGTGCATTTTGAGGTGTAATTTCTATAATAGTTCTCACCGACTATTTTAGATCTTCAGGCTGGCCTCATTCATTCATTAAGCAGATACTACTTTCCTACTTCCTGCCATTCACTCTTGTTAAGTGCTGGGGAATTCGGGTGTGAACAAAACAGGCGGAGTGCAAACCTGCTGAGGGTAGTACTGTCATCCTGGGAGGTGGTAAATAAAAGGAGAAGGCCAGGCTGAATTTTGATCGCTGGAGGAGGAGCAGGGCAGGAGCTGAGACGCCAGGGGGCAGCCTGCGGGCGTCAGGGCTGGGTACCTGCGGGGAGACATGGAGCAAGGGCCTGAGGACTGGGGGGAGTCTGCTGCATGAACAGCCATAGGTGGTTTTCCTGATGATGAGACATGCAAAGGCCCTGGGGTCAGGAAGGTCTGGAGCCCTCTGGGGAATGGAAGTGTGTGTGTCTGGGGCACAGAGATGACGGATGGAGAGACAGGATAGGGGATGCGACGTGTGCACAAATGCGCGTCAATAAATTGGCAGTGGAAACACGTCTGCGTGAGGCTTTCACGAGGAGGCTGGTGTTCTGGCTCAGACCTTCCTGGCAGCTAGTGTGGGCTTACCAAGTGGGCTGATAATCACCTGTAGATGCTCTTATATGATACAAAGTCACATGAGGCTTTTTGTAAACTGGCCCCAGAATTTCAACAGAAGCACAGTTCTCTGATTCCTCCTGGGGGCACTTACTGTACCAGAGGCAGAGCGGCGGGACCAGAGAGCAGGTGCTTACAGGGCAGAAGAGGGCCTGATGGGGTGCCTTGGGTTCTGGGCTGCAGGATAAACAAAGCTTGGGGTGAGTTTCAGCTGGGTGCTTCCCTGTGGGGTGTAATCTGCCCAATGGCTAAGGGGGAAGCTCTGCTCTCTCGCCCTGCCCCCCGCCCCCACCCCCCACCCAGTCTCTAAAATTACATATCTTCCTGAAACACGGAACTGACCATCGTATTCTCCTAACTTAGAAACTCCAATGACATGGTCAACAGGACCTAGCGTGCACCATCCACACCCTCTTCTCGGGAGGGTACAAGGCCCTTTGTAGACGGCTCCCCAAATTCTTTGCTAGATTGTCTGCTTGACTTAGCTGAGGCCAAGCTGCAACTGACTTCACTCCCCAACTGGGCCGATGCAGCTCATTCTCTCCATGGTGACACAGGGCACCCCTTTCCCGGGAACAAGGTAACCTACTGCTGATCCTGCAAGACAAGCTCACCACCTCTGACCCCTCGGAGTTAACGCTTTTGGAGAACAGCACATGGCATTGAGGAAAACAGGACTAATACCTGGTTATCCAGGTCAGCGCAGTCTACCTGTAGTCAGCAGGTGACAGGTGTTGGTGCCAGGGGTCCCTGACAGCCAACCCTTTTGTAAAGCTTCATCTTATTAGGCCGAGTTGTATGGGGAGGGGGAGTGGGTTTGGGTGGGGGAAGTGGGGTGAACTTTACAGGTGAAGGAAGCAGCATGTACCAAGTTCCGGTGGTAAAAGGAAGCACAACTTGCTCGCAGACCTGGAGGTGACCAGGGCCCTGATTAGGTGTCTGTCATTAAGGGCTGGTGGCTGGCCATCATCCCGGTGGAACTGTAGTACTGGAGTACAACACAGAAAATACACATGGACCCAACCGGATGTTAAATTGCTTCCCTCTTTGCAGCAGTTTAGAAGAAAAAAATTGGTTACAAACGAAGATTGACTAGGGGGCGCTGATAAAATTCAACACGTTCCACGGACCCTGAGGTCAGTGTGTGGAATGTTAGAAAGGAGGAGACACGCTGACTGGGGCCTCAGTGATGGGCGGGGACGGTTCAACGCGGACCCCAAATGCGGTGGGATTCCAGTGCACAGCATGGAATTCGCATACAGCACGTGGGGGTCGTGCTGGGAGCCAGTGAGTGGCGGAGGCCGGGGTTTCGGGGGAAGAGCAGCCAGGGAAGATGCTGCGAAAAGACAGCAAAGGCAGGGCGGCCTGTCCCAGCGGCACCAGGAGCATGGCCGACCTGGAACAAAGAAGAATTTTTTAGGAGAAAAGGGAAATCATTAAGAAATTAGAATTTTAAGAACTGATTGCCCAGGAGGAAAGGCTGAAAATCACTAGCCTAAAAATGGTTATCGGGAGATTTAAAATTTTGTAAGAATCCCTAAGTAGCGTTTCAAGTTACTATTTACTGTAGGCAGAACTTAGCTTCGAGGAAATTAAGACTTGCTTGATAATTAAAATATGAAATAGTAAGGCAAGAGAGGATGGGGATCTCCGAGTCTGTCTTAATTAGGTGCTAAAAATAGATGTTTCCAAAAGTCCTCTTTTTTTCTAGGCCATCCAGCATTACTGAGAAGGGTTTAATCTCAGCAATGTGCTAATTGTTTCTAATGGCCTGTAAACAAACTCCCCACACTATTAACCTTCTCTCTTTAGCCAGAGAATCAGGAAATTAGTCTTTGAAGGGAAAGTCCCCAGCAGGGTACCCAAGGGGGTGTCCTAAAGTACAGACATTGTCACTTAATGTGAAGAGGACTCAAGGTCAAACAAGCCCTAAGGTTGTGAAGTGGAATAGGGAAGCCGAAAACCTTAACAAAAGTAAAGTAAAGAATATTTCCTCTCTGGCTCGGGTTCAGTTTAGCTGTGTTCCTATGCATAGGGAGACATTTACATGATAGCACCTCTCAAATAGCTCCCAGACACACAAATCTGTAATTCCAAGATTTTTCAAACATTAAAACAATGTCCCTTGATTGAACAAAAACATTTGCCATATTGAAAATGGAGTTCAATGAAGTCTTCGAAAGGTAATGTCCTCTCCCCCGAACCATCAGGACAGGAGAGGGGAACTTGAATCGTTCCCTCTGTTCTGATCTCCTCTAGGATATGGGGAAAAATCATTTAAACTGTCCTGAAGGAAGAATAGTAATTGAATATCCAAAAAGTTAGGGAAGAGATGGCCAATGAAGACAGTCTTTTCAACCATGTTTTAAATTTTATTTAAGTTCTAGTATTTAAACTGTGTGCTTGGTACAGAGTGAGCAATGGCACAGAAGTTGAAGCCCTGACAGATGTCCAGAAATGATACAAACATATTGGTGTGGTCTCAGGTCATGACATTTCAAATCAGTGAGATATGAGATGACCGGGTACATGGTGTTAGAATAATTAATAGAATAATGATAATAAAATATGGATCCTTTAGCATGCCTCCGTACAGATACTAGGAAGGTCAAAGAGTCAAAGGTTTAGAGAAACGGAATTGTAAAACCGCGAGACCACAGCATGGGTAAATCAAATTAATAACTCAGTATTGGCAAAGGAATTTCTGAGAGGGAAGAAAAATCAAAATCACGGATCATTGAGTACATAAAAATTTAAGACAGTATAGAAAAACACTCAAGACAAAGTCAAAGAGAAATAATAAATGGGGAGATATTTCCATTTATTATATACATAGAAAAGTGCTAGCATTCTTGACATATAAAGAAACCTTCCACATTTATTTTTAAAAAGACCAACCACCAGATAGAAAACTTGGAGGGGCAAGGCCGAAACAACGAATTCACCACAGAACCAACTCAAAGGGCCAGTCTCCCCAGGGGCCAGCTGTTCAGCTATCACGTGCTCCCAGCCAATACAGCTCGGTCACATCTCCGCCACACACTTAGGGCGTTTGTAAGGCGCATGGCAATGCACTCTGAGAACGACATCCAATGCCAGAAAGACTAAGTGTGACTGAAACAGGGTGCAACCAAGAGCGGGGGGAAAATGAGGATTTGTAATGGGGTCCAGAACGCAAGGTATCCAGGAAATATTAGAAATATATGTAAGATGCCCTCACCCCCACAAGTCTGAACTGGTGGGGGATGGGACACCTGGAGCAGGGCCATTCAGAGCTGTTTTGCATAACAGCAGCCTTGCAGATAACCTCTGGCATGGTCATTTAGCATATCTATAGCCTTTAACTAGTTTCATAGATATGTTAAATAGCTGCAAAGCTGCTTTGAGCCAGGGGGATGGAAGTTACTTCCACCCAAGAGGTAACTGAGAGGCAACTCCCGTTGGACACAGCGCCTGGGTGAAAGCTTGTAGATGATTGGCTCTGTGCCATGGGGGCCACACCTGCCCACAGTTAACATGGCAGCCCAATACAGCTGGAAGAATATGAAGTGCTGGCAGGTGTAGCTGATTGAAGGAGGAGTTGGAAATGGGGCTGCAGAGGAAGATTGGCGCAGGTATTTAAACCCAGGCATGGCAGCTATAGCTCACTCTGGAACACCCGGCTTTTGGCGAGAGGGGAGAACCCCGCAGCTTTGGGGCTCCCTTTGCCACGCAGCTTAGAAAGCTGGGAAGCAAGATGTAGCAGTGATGCCGAGCTCTCTCTTAGCAGTTCGGAAGAATACAGGAGAGACTCTGCAGGAAGGGCTCTGGACCACAAAGCTTTGGAGGAGTGGGGACCCCTCAGCCTGAGAGACACAGAGAGAGGACCACGTAGCTTTGGGTGGCTCCCTTCGCCACGCGGCCTAGGAAGCAGAAGAGACTTTGCCTGGAAGAAAAGGGGTGAAAGGAATCTTGTTGGTGGGCCATGAGAAGGGGCCGCATAGTTTTGGATTAACTGGAAATCGTGGTAGCGACAGTGGATGGTGTCGGAACTGAGGGGCTGCCGGAATCATGGACTTCTACTTCTTTCCCTGAGATACGATACCCTGGACTGGGCAGTGGGGAGAAGGAAGGACTGTGTGCATTTGTGGGTATTCTAGAGAACGGGTATTCCAAAGAACTCTAGTATTTTAAAGAAGCCTTAAGTCATTACTCCAAGCCTGTATAACTTGTAAATAAATAACTCCTTTCCTGTTCACCAGTCTCTGGCATTGAGAGACGTCTTTCCATTGGTGGCGAGCATAAGGAACCTGGTGCGGGGTTGGGGTATCCTTGGGTGTTCCAGGCCCTTGATCCCGGCATGACTAGACAGGTGGGGAGTTGGCAGGATGCACCCGCCTCTACATCCCTGCATGAGGCTCTTCCAGGATGGGGCATGCACTCGGGAAGACCCACTTCAGCAGAGGGCCTGGGTGAGGCCCTATGGCCACGTATCAGCCACGTGGTAACAGATTTCCACACCTCCTCCCACTAAGGCGCAGGTGCATCCCCTGAGGCCTGTGGGTACCCTGAGTGGGCACCATCAGCGAGAAGCTGGGTCAGGGAGAGATTTTTCACAGCCTGGCACCACTCAGCCAAACATCAGGCTTTGTTGATGGGCAGGTCCGATGGCTGCGTGCAGCTTAGACATGGCTACGTGGCCCACGACAGCTAAGTCCTTGGAGTTGTGTGGCTTCTGCAAGTGCAGCTGCAGCCCCAAGTGACGCCTCACTCATCAGTTCCATGGAAGACTAGATGCCCACTGCAGGGCTGGCAAGGTCAGGCTCAGCCAGAGTGGTGACCCCGCTGCCTCCACAGCACCGGCACCACGGGGGCCCCAGGGGCCCAGGGCAGGAGTGTAGTAGAGGCATGCTCCTTGCTTTCTCAAGACCAAAGGGCACGAAAACAATTCAGTGACAGTTCTGAAATCACACTGATGGCAAAAGGAGGATTTTTCTTCTAGAACGAAATGGGATGACTTTATAACTTTTTTTACCAGAGACCTGCAAACTTGTTTTCATTCCTCATGAATGTAGAGGTTCCTGTCCCAAGGGCAACCCATTCCTGCTAATGTGAACTCAAAGCTCTTTAAACCTGATTCTCATTTTGGTATTTATTTAACATACAGAATTAAATCACAGTGAGTTGGGTCAGGAAAATGACTTTCAGAATTGTTTTCTCTCTCCTGGCAGACTTACCTCTTCTCTGTGGCGCCCACTTCCTGATTGCTGCAGCACTGAAGAACCAGAGGCACAGCGTCCGATGCCTGCCAAGCCCCCTTCCTGCGGCTGATTTGTCAAAGCCCAGTGGGAAAAAGCCAGCCCTGCGGCTGAGTGTGAAGGGCAAGGCATTCACGTGCACAATCAGAAAGTTGGAACAAATTTTTAGCTTTTCTTTCTTTCTTTTCCTTTCATCAGATCATGAAAGGATTTGGAGGAATAGTGGAGGCTGGAAGCAGCAAGGTTGAGACTTCAGATGGGTGAGCTGCCGCACAGGGAGTGAGCCTCTGCTTTACCACCTCAGAGTTGGGTGGGATCCCCCTCCCCCTCCCCCTCCAGTGGGCTCTCTGGACCTCGATGCTGGGGAAACTTGGGGCCACAACACTCTCCGACTTGAGGGGCTGTCCTGGCCACTGTAGGATACTCAGCAGCATCCTTGGCTTTCACACATGGCATGTGAGGAGCAGCCCTGCCCCGGACCTTGTCAAAACCGCCCCCTGCTGAGGATGACTGATCTGCAGCTACAAAAGTATTAGAAGTACAGGATCCCGCCTCACTCCATACCATTAGAAGGGAAAAGTGGGATCGCCTAGAGTGTGCGCTAAATTTTACATGGTCAAACCTGTATTCATAACAGTATACTACTGACGTTAAACACATTCCTTTCTCAACAGAAAAAAAAAAAAGCCCCATTCAGCTAGCTAACGAAAGCCCTGTTTAGGACAAGTGCCATCAGACAGACAACGACTGGGCTGTGGAAGCAGCATACTGGTCAGTCATAGCACGGATTAAACGCCCTGCAGCTGGAACCATGGTTGATGGAAGTTTGGAGAACAAAATAGAGATAAGATCAGTGAAAACTTACCTACCACAAATGTTTCAGTTAGTGTCTCAGAGCCCAGATTCCAGCTAATGATCACTGTGCTTGCCCTGTGCTGGGCACTCTTCAAGTGTGAGCTCCTTTGGTTTTTGGAACCTTTACAGAAGTCCAGTGAGGCTGGGGACTTGCCTAGGGAGCAGGGTGACGAGAGGTGGAAGCAGCCGAGGACCAGGCATGCCTTTGCCAGAGCGATGCTCCCCACCCTCTCTGTTCAGCAAAGGCTCCCTCGGTGGCCGTGCTGAGTGATGCTAGGGCAAGTCAATTTACGCTCAGAAGCGAATGTCAGTGGGAACTGGGAAATATGAAAATCAGACACAGTGAGAGACAGGGTGGGGCAGGGGGTGGGGAAGACTCAGCGCCTTCCGCCCTGCTCACTGCAGAAAAGCGTGGTGTGAGACCAAGACTGCGAGTGGACAAGGAGCAAGTCCCAGGATGCTCTGAGGAATGTGTTCGAATAGATTTACTGGGAAATAACTAAGACCAGTGTCCCAGATCAATAAAAGAATCATTCCACCTATCTGTCCTTTATTGAGGGATACCAAAGAGACCAAAGGGATACCAAATTCAAAGACTGAAATTCATTTTTTTTCATTTCCCGAATCAGAATCTCTCTCCATATGGACTTGGAGATGCAAGAGCCAAAAATATCCTTCCAGAAAGCCAGACATGAGCAGCCCACTGACAGCTCTGGGGAGCCTGATGTGTGTGATGGGGTCGTTGCATCCCTGCCTCTCCCCCTTCCTAGATGACTGCTCTGTGTGAATTCTGTAATCGGAGTTACCTGTGACAGAGCCGCCCCGCCTCTCACCTGAGTGGTTTGAAAGGACACTTAGGAAAGTGCCCATGGACGCTCTCAAAAGTTATTACTGGCATTCAACCTGGGAGAGGGTCAGGCCAGCTCTCCGCACACAGCTCGTCAGCGGGCCTGCATGCTAGACTGAGAGAGCGTGGAGCACCTGAGTCCCTAGACCCCCGCTGGGAGAGTGCATGCATCAGTTGGCTGCCATCGCACAAGTCCGAGGGAAAGCGCCCGTGATTTGTGACATTTGAATGCCACCGTGCAGTGCATGCAGCACTTTCACGCGGGTTTTATTATTGGACCACCGCCACCACCTTGATGGTCCTTTCCATGAGCGTAACCAGCCTTGCTGGATAAAAATATGGCTGAGGGGTAAATGGCCAGCTTGACTTCACAGCACTCATAATTAACTCCAGATGCACACCCGGGCCGGATCCTGATTTCCTTTGCTTTCTCTTCCACCGCCACCTGAGAGGATCATTCCGTACCAACCAGAGGGCAGAGCAGGAGACCAAGGAATCACCCTCGAGGGGAAGAGGCCTCCGCTCTCCTGTTTGAGTCCAGGCTTTCCTTAAGCTGCGGGCATCAATTAACCCACCCACTCCTCTTACAGCGGGTTCTCTTAAATCAGTCAGTGCAGGTTTAGCATGGGCATCATTTGTGGTTAACCTTTGAAATGATCACTGAGCAAACAGAATAGCCTTTTACAATGGATATAACAGTAGAATCCAAGTTAAGTGAGTCTGGTTGGCCATAAAACACAATTTTACGTACCAGAACCTCATCAAAATCCATGAGGCTTAGGATGTTAATATTGGTGTCCAGTTCTTGAACAGTTAAAAGTCTCAATTAGAGAGACATAGAATGTTTGCATTGATTTTAAGAACCAATATTAATTTACTAGGTTAATTTATCAGGGACATTGTTGATTATTTGTATTGTAGGTCAATTTTTAGAGAAAACGATAGTTTTCATGAAAGACAGGATAATCGTTCATCTCTTCTCGCTGTCCTTCAATAATCTGGAATTTTGAATACAAAACTAAATTTTGAAGTTCACTTCTAAAACATTTTTAAAGATTATTTTGATCATTTAAGTATCTTTCATACTGTTTTATATTTTAAGTGATCATTTATATCAAATTTAACAATAAAAATTCACAGTAGTTTCAACATCAAATCTGTGTCATATCATGGTATTTGTTTTCCTTTTACAGCTATTAATATTATGACATGTACCTTGAACGTCAGAATACTGAATTAATAAGCTAGTTGGGTGACTATTCTTGCCTTCAAACATGTGTATTATTCCACTGAATGAAGTTCCTTGGTAACTGTATTATAACGATTACCAGAATGTGTTAAAAGTGACTCTACTGGCTAATTCTTGTCCAGAAATGCCTATTTCTCACCCTGACACTGTCCTCCTGACTTTTCCCAGGGTTCGCGTTCTTCTGTGCCCCTGGCCTGCGGTCCTTAGGAGATAAGGGGAGGTTTCAGCCAGATCCCCTTTTCAAAAAACTCTCTCCCGGCTGTGGAGCATGTGGTCAGAGGGTGACCGGGACCAGCCCCTGTCCCTGGGCAGTCCTGCTGGAGCCTGAGCGAGGCGCCCTGGGGACCGCAGGTGACCCTCACAGCAGAGCGCCCCACACAGGGGGTCACACTCCTCTCTCAGCCAATCTTGCCTCCTCCCCTTGCCCTTCACAGGCCCGGGGCCCTAACAAAGAGGTAAAAGACCGCACCCACCAACGCCTGCCTCTGTTTCCGCTCCTGTCGAAGCCAGTCTGCTGCAGGGCCCTGCCCGGCTCCCCCAGCTGCCACTGCAGGAAGTTAAAATCTACTGCACGTGCTCGAGCCTCTACGGAAGTCTCCCCTTGCCCAAGTACTTCCATGCCACTGAGGCCTGATTTACTTCACAGTCGCTCCTCATGCCACCACGTGTCCACGTGATACCGGGCATTGATGTGAAAGTGCACTTGCTGGCAGCAACGCCGTCCCCCTGGACTCCAAACATGTCCTCTGAGCTGATACTCGGGACCTGCTGTTCCGTTTGCATTAATGTCTCATTTCAACAAGACCCATTTATGCATGCGTGTTCCCTGAGGGAAAAAGGAATATTAATAACAACCATCACAACTGATGGTTGCATTTTCGAGGGAATCTAAACTTTTCCGTGTACGTTCATCTAAATGAACTTCTCTGTTCCTGATACCGCTCCGGAAACTAACTGAGTTTAGGAAATTAAGGTCAAAATGATTCATCTGCCCCAAGGCACTCAATCAGTCGCAGTGGATTCGGGAGGAAAAGCCTGTCCAGAGTCCCCATCCTGGGCTGTCTGCACTCCATGGTGCCATCTACACACCTGCGCACTTTGTGCGAGATGGGATGTTTCCTGCGTTCCCAGAGGAAATGGGGCAAAGGCCCGCAGTCTAGGGTTTCAGCAACTGAATTTGGAAATGGAAGCGGAAGTGGAGGCAGGCTGAGCTAGCGGGCTCTGCGTGTCGTGCGCCAGCACCCGACTCCCGCACGTGACCAGTAACTCAGCAGCAGGAGGAAGGAACCAGCCTCAGCATGAAGCCAGGCAAGGAGGGCAGAGTCCTGCTGTCTGTCCTCCAAGGCCGTGTGTACCACTGCGGGGACTGGAAAGGCCTTCATAAAGATACCCCAAATGGCACTGACACCCCGAGGGGAAATGGAGAGAAGCAGCAGCAGAGATTCCTCCCCTTGGGTGGTGGGGACAGCACTGTGGTCAGGACGGAGCCCTGGGCAATGCTTCCAGACCACTGACGCACCCACCCAGGGCAGCAAAGACTCTGGGCTGCATGCGTGTCTGCATTTGTGAGAGGGATGCACGCAGGACAGCCTCCGCTGGGAGAGACACAGGGTTAGCAGAATGCGAGAGTAATGTGGCACAAGGGTCGGTCACTGTTACAAAGGGGTCAGCGCGGGAACCCTCACGGATTGCAGCTTGTTGGGACAGAAAGTCAATTTACCTGCCAGGAAAAAAGGCCTCTTTGTCAGAACAGGAAATGCAACGTCCATCTGCGGACATGAGAATGTGGAATGCCAACCTGGTAGGCACCCTGCTTCTCTAGCTGTAGTTCAAGACCAGGAGCAGCACGGGTCACTGGGCACTGGGATTCTCACCAGTGAACAGAGACCAGTGCAGTGATGCACCATCACATGCTGCTACCTAAAGGGATTTCGTACATCTCACAGCGGGAAGTGTAGCTCTAATGTTTCACGTCCAAGGGAGCACAGACTCTCGTGGAACATAAAGATGGCAAGCAGGACCCACATGTGTGATGGTGGAATTTCCTGTGGGAAATCAGGATAATATATTTCTAAGAATCAAGAGCTTGTTCCTGCTAAGACCTCCCTTCCCCCTGGATCAAAAGAACTTATGCTGATGCATGCCTAGTTCCCTCAAGGCTAGTGTTTATAGTTCCTTGGAGTTCAGCCCAAACCTGTTGACCTTCCATTTGCATATCTCTCCTTTTGATGTATCTTCCTGGACCGTCTACTGCCTAACTTGAATCTACAATCTATGCATAGTTAATGAAGCCCGAGAAAATAGAATAAAAGGCTGGTCAACAGGGCCTCTCCAAGGTGATAATGGAGGGGACATGTAGTCCTGGAATTTCTAGTCCAGTGCATTACGTGTAAAATTATTTACACGCTGCCATGGCATACGAATTTTGCTGGCCAGAATTCACGACAGCCACCTGTGTGTGACTCAGATCGCAGCTACCTGTACTGGCACCTGCCCAGACCTGGGTGGCTGGAGTATCTCAGCTTTGGGTGAACCTAGTAGAGGGACAGACCAACTGGACTTACACAAATTTAGGAAACATTGTCAATTTCATGCATCCCAGCGTCTTGACTGAGTCGGCAGCATCTCCAGCTGAAGGAGAACGTTTTGGGGGTGGCTGAGCCCTCCCTGGGCGGCGGCAGCCCTCGCCACCCTCATCGCTTCATTTCACAGACAGAGGAGCCTGCATCTCCCCATAAACAGGGACACGTGAGCTGGAGAAGGCAAGGAACCTTCTCCAGGCCATGTGTGATTCTAGGGACCTCAGCTCAGTGGCATTTCTCTGCGAGAAGTGGTTTCACCTAGGGAATGCCTCCCCCTTTGGCCTGTGGACACTTTGGGTGACAGAGTGTGTCCACTGGCCCCACCAACACCCCTGGTGGAACCTCTAGTCTTAAAGGCCTACACGGAGCACTAGGTGGCAAGACTCACCCAGGATAGTGCCAATATTTGATTTTGTCCATGAGCCCTGTTTGGTTTAGGGCTTGTCCTTATTCAGTCATATTGTTACATTAACACAAGCTGGCAGGGTTTTTGAAGACTACCGGACTTCTAAGCACTGCTGCTGTCTCACCTAGGGGTGGGGGGCTTGGCGTCCCCCTGTGCTGGGGCCAGCCCGAGGTCTATAGGAGCTGACGACAGTCAACAGCTGGCAGTGGCAGTGGGGATTGCAGGGAATTGGAGGTTCGCTCTGTATGAAATATGCACAGAAAATGGAAGCCAGACAGTGGAGAGAGCACATAAAAGTGGTCAGGAGGCTTTTGCTACAACCCTTTTCATCATTTATTGATGGCAAATCTAGATCTATGTGTTGTGATTGTCAGTGATATTCATTTTGGAATAAATTCTTCCAACAGGAATAAGCTGAGAGAGGAAGTACATACAGAGCACGGGAGAGTCTCGTACCAATGCGGACGTGTGTGCAGGGGAGGTGGTTCCAACTGCCAAGCGATTCTCAGACACCAGCCGAGTGTCTGCAGTTCAGCTCAGCTCTGACTCACCTACCAGCAGACAGCGTCAGATTCCACAGGTTGACAGTTCATTCCTACAAAGACCCCTACCCCCTGTGCAGACGCCAACCTTAAATTCAGGTTGTCACCTGGGATTCTGGCCCACAGGCTCTCGATTGGAGGCTCCAAAGCCTCCCTGTTTGGGTTCAATTAATTTGCTAGATCAGCTCACAGAATGCAGAGAATCATTCCTGTTAGTAGATCACCGGTTTATTACGAAACGGTGATGTAACTCGGGAGCAGCCACATGGAAGAGAGGCACAGGGCAAGGTGTGGGAAAGGGTGGGGAGATTCCTTGCTCTCTAAGCACGCAGCTCTTCCCAAATCTCCACGTCTTCACCAGCCCAGAAGCTCTTCAAACCCCATCCTTTTGGGTGTTTATGGAGGCTTCATTACATACACATGATTTATTAAACCATTGGCTACTGGAGAATGTACTAAACTTCTAGCCCTTCTCCCTTCTCCCAGGAAGTCTGCACAGCAAGTCCCAACCCTTCAATCACATGGTTGGTTCCCCTGGCAACATGCCCCCATCCTTAGGAGAGGTCCCAAAGTAACGCCTGGACAACAAAAGACACCTTTGTTGCTCTGGTACCTTAGGAAATGCCAAGTGTCTTAGGAGCTCTGAGAGTAGCAAAAATCAAATAGCATTTAATTTTATACATCACAATCTTACTGTACAGGATTTCGGTTTCTCGAGAAAGTCAGTGATTGAAGACGTCAGTCACAGAGGTGTTGTTCAACAGGCTTCGTCCTGCAGAGGGGCTTTTTAAATATCACTGACAAGGCCTGCTCATGTGCTAGAGAAGCATCAGCCTCCACGACCAAGTCTGTGGTTATTTTAAGAATGCTATGCTCAAAAATGCGATTTCACACATGCAGCTGAGAAGGTACATTTACATATTACTCAGTGAAGTGTGGTTTTTCATTTAGATCAAATGACTGTTCTAAATTAATTCACTCAGTTTTGATTCCAAGTTTTCTGTGCATGTACAAGTTAAGTGATAGCTGCTAGTATTAGCCTGCTTAGCAGAACTTCATGAAAAGTTAAATTGAAGAGCAGTCTTTCGGTGTCAGTGCATGATAAAAATAGAAAATCCGTTAATAATTGCTCCAATTTTCTTTTCATGTAATTCATTGACTTGAAGTGAAACTTTTGGAAGTTCATTCTCTTTGATGGCGAGTTATCTGACATTGTGAATTCTACGGACTATTTGAAGTTCCACATTGAATAGACAGTTTTTCAAGTGACACCGTGAATATATTTTTGGATGGAATACAGCATTATGGTTAAAAACATCTTACTAAACTCAGGGACTTGTGAAGAACGCCTCAAAGTAATTGCAGTGTGCACATGACTCACAATTGTGTTCAAACCAGCTGTGATATTCTACCAACCAGAGCGGAAGCCACCGGCGTCAACATTAACAAATATTCTTACGAGGACAGAATACCTGGACACCAGAGTTGTTGCGACAAATCTGATGTTGGCCGTGACAGCCGCTCTGGGCGCCAGCGCGAACTGTCTGTCTTTGCTGCCGAGCGTCCATTACACCTTCGGGAAACTTTCAGCCTCAAAAAAACTACGCTGTCAATTCGCTCCAGCGCCTACTGAAGGGCGGCAGAACATGCCACGTTCCAGCGTGCCTTTGCGGCAGAAGGACGGGTTTGAGCCGGAGCCAGCTGAGAGGAAGCAGACACAAGAACAGCTCTGCTCTCCCTTACTGCCTACAGGAAGGACACATTTGTAAAGCTGTCATCCCCACCTCCCTCTCTGCCATGAGGGACAGAATTCATCGCTGGCGACAACTCTAGAACCTTATCAGCCAAGAGGACACCAGAGGAATCTACATTACAAACTTGACCAACTGGCCCCTATCTTCCATTAGATGCCCCACAAGTTCACCTTCCTGCAGTCCGCTGCCCTAGAAGGTTAAAGTCCTTTCCTTTGTCTCGTCACTTCTCTACAAAGTTCTCGCTCTCCGGCTATGAAGCTATATAAGCCCACGTCCTAACCAGCTCTTTGAATTCCCCGTCTCTGGATGTTGCCACGTGCATGTGGGCTGCCGGTGTTAGTAAATTTCTGCTTATTTTGCTTTTGTGAGTTTCTCTTCTATCAGGGCGTCAGCTGGAGGGCCGAGGAGGGTAGAGGGGGCAGGGAGCATGTTTTCCCCGGCACTACAACAGTGTTAATGACTTTAGGAGAGTCTTCTGAATGGATTCCCTTTTGTTCAAAATCAGTTAGCAATCTTTTATCAAAATCTTCCATTAATGGGATTCCCCAAATAGTCACCTGTTGAAGGTTTAAGTAAATATAAATTGCTTGCCAAGGTCATCAAAAAGAAATTGAAATTAATCCCCATAAAAGTGAAGGCAAAGCTGATAAGATTAAATGATTAGAAATCAAATGGCATGTAAGATTTTCATTCTGAAATCTATGACTTCCGGAATATTTCAATTTGTGGAAAGAATCTTACAATGCAACTTCTTTGTTTAATTAGATGCATTTATATCCATATCACAATGAAGATTGAGAAAACTTCTGATTTTCTTGCCTTAAAATGGTGGGCCTTTAAAACTATGTATAAATAAAAGTAACTTACTTGATGAGTTCTGTTTTGTAAAAATGTTTGTCAAAGGACACTTCTCTGAGTGAAGCAAAAAACATGCTTGGGATAATATTCTGTCATAAATATATACTCATTTAAATTAAAAAGCAATCAGAATTGAGAAGTCTCCATCAGAATCTCCTCTGAGCTTGCTACAAGGAGAGGGAGATTTTTCTAAGTAAAATACAACTATTTGCAGAGAAATATCAATGGGAGGTGTTAATTTCAAACATTTTAGTTATATGGCAACTTTAAAGAAGATTGCAGACAACTACATTTTTTTAAATACAAAAAAAAAAAAAAAATATGCGAAGACATTTTGAACAAAATGGCCCAGGAGAAGAAACCAGATGTGGAGATCGGCAATAAGAGCACCAGGTGTCAGAACTTGGCTTTGGGGTCAGGGTCAAGGGTCAAGGTCCCACCCTTTGCCAAAAAGTGTGCAAGGAGGCGGTGTGTTGGCAGAACAGGTAGTGTCGGCATCAGCCAGTTGCCATACCGACTAGTGAATGGGCAAGTTAGTGCCGGCCCTGCTCAAACGCATGTCAAGTGTCCCATGCTTACTTTTACCATGGCCATGGCCAAGGACAAGCACCACTGGAAGTGAGTTTGGGGTGCTATTTCAGAGCACCACCAACTGGGAGTGAACTGGGAGGTGTCTCCAGGCTGTCTTGTCCGCCCCAGCCCGTTCCCACCACACCACTCAACTGTGAGGGGACACAGCCCTCGTCCATGCTCCCTGCATCCCATCCCCTTGGCCTTCTTCACAGCTGAAGCACCTGCAGCGCCTCCTGGGGTCACAGGTGGGCTCAGGAGGAAACCACTGAAGGAACAGACTGATTGACTCTGAAGTTATCTCTGATGACAGAGGTGCTGAAGGTCCCAGCCGTCTGCAGAAAAGTGCCTGGCCCGTGACACCGGCATCACAGGATGCTGGTATCGGTATGCACACACCTGTGTGCATCGGTGTGTGCGTGCTGTGGTGTGAAGACTGCCTGCCAGCCAGCCCAGGGAGTGGCTCTCGGTCCTGGGAAAATCTGCACCCGGGCCTGGAAACCCCGGGATTCATTCCCCGTGCACTTCACGTCCAGGGTTGGAGGCTGCGTTTTCTTCTGCCATAGAATTTGCCAAATTAACAAGAAATAGGATCAACAAATCATGACCCTTACTTCAATAAATAACTTTGTTTACACTCTGGGTTACTGAGACAATTACTTATTGAGTTGCAAACAGCTTTACAGGTTTGGGAAGCCACGAAGAACAAATCGGTAATTACTTCATTCTAAATGTCATGGGACACAATAGCTACACACATGAGGTTTCAGAGGGCAGCGTAGGTCATGTCAGTGCTGACCACAAAAAATGTCCCAGCAGTTTACAATGGTGGCGGATATGAATCCATGCAAATGTTATTTGCAATGAAAGTAACTTCTTCCCCTCACTGAGTTTGTAATCAATTGCTAATCACAAGGACTAAGTTACAATGAGAACCAAATGCACACGTCACTTACAATATTTTTCTAAGTAAAATTAGCTATGTAAAGACTTTGTGAATAAATGAAAAAATAATAAAGATTTTGTGGGCACTTATTTCCATTGAACAGACCATAAAAATAAGGCTTCACTGTCACCAAAGTCCCAGCAAGGGCCACTTAGATGCTTTAGAAATATAGCCACTTCTTTAAATCTTCCATCAGAAAATGAACTGCTTCAAATCCAGACAGTTACACATGCCAGGCTGACCTTAACAGATACAAAATTGGTCCAGGTGGGTTTGCAGCATTGCCCTCCCAGGGCCAGCAGCGGCGGCTGTGTGCCCACAGTGACAGGTACACGGAAAGGTGAGGCATATGAATTTCACGCACAAGCATCTGTAATGTCCCCAGGAAGCTTTGCGGACGAGCCCGCTCAGATCAGAAATCCACAGGGCTCCCTGCCAGACAAAGGAAGGTCACCAACTGACATGAGAGCCGACACAGCTCACATTTCAAAGTATCGCTGTTGATAAAATATTTCTTCTCTTTGCATAAGTAACTGACCCCAAACAATATAGATGAATAATCTGTATTCTGTGAGTTTGACTTGGAAATTTGACTTTCTGCCTTATTCCGGATACCGCCTGAAAACTCGCCGATGATTTCTGATAAATGTATTTTATAGAATTCAGTTTTGGAAAATTCTGTTAAATTCAGAAGGGATTTTTAAAAGGAGAGTGCTCCATAGAAAAAGAACTCATTTTTGGTTTGTTGCACTGTATGAAACAGATTCACTTCAATTCAAGTCAGCATTTATTTAAATCTCTTCGATGCAAAGGCTGGAGTGGGACACTGTGGCAGTGGTCGTATCTGCCCATCAGTCA
>PVJI01012582.1:0-52090 GCA_004026765.1 Micronycteris hirsuta | reverse complement strand
TCTCCTTTTCTCTTGCTGCTTGTAAGATTCTTTCCTTATTCTTAATCTTGGGTAATGTTATTATGATGTGCCTTGGTGTGTTCCTCTTTGGGTCCCACTTCTTTGGGGTTCTCTGAGCTTCTTGGACTTCCAGGAAGCCTATTTCCTTTTCCAGATTTGGGAAGTTCTCGTTCATTATCTGTTCAAAAATACGTTCAATTTCTTGGTGTTCCTCTCGTCCTTCTGGCAGCCCTATGATCCAGATGTTGGGTCGTTTACAAACGTCTCTGAGGTTCCTGAGTCCCTCCTCATTTTTTTGAATTCTTATTTCTTCCTTCTGGTCTCCCCTATTGATTTGAGTCCCAGCTTCCTTTTTTTCCCTATTGGTTTCCTGTATATCTTCCCTCATTATCTTTATCGTATTCTTCATTTGTTCATTTATGTGCGTCCACCTTTCTTCCAGTTTTGTGAGCATCCTGATTACCAGTGTTTTAAACTGGGCATCTGATAATTTGGCTATCTCTTCGTCCGTTAGTTGTAATTTGTTCTGATCTTTCATTTTGGCCATTTTCATTCTTTTTATCTCGGCGCTCCTGTCAGAGTCTTAGGTGTTTGCCGTTGCCCAGCAACCTGGGTCGCTTTTTTGTGACTTTTCCTCTGGGGGTGGGGCCTGGGAGGGAGCAATGGCATCTGCCGTTCACTGCTGCTCCCTATCACCCTCTGCTCCCCAGTTCCCCACTGTCTTTTCCACCAGTCTTGGCCCTGCTGGTTCCCACTGGCCTCTCTGGTTATACCGCCGGCCTGTGGGGTTCACCCGTTGCTCGGGGCCGCACTTTGGCTAGGCGCTCGTGGCTTGAGTCCCACTGGGCTTACTGCCTCTCACTCCGCTCCTCCGCTTGGTTCTGCCCCGCTTACCGGCCTGGATGTACGTTCGACCTAACTTCCTGGGTGTTGGACTTCCCTTCAGTTCGATTCTGTCCATTCTGGTTGTTTATTTTTCGCTATTGAGTTCACTGTTTAAAATCTCTGGTTGTGAGCGGCCGTGCAGTGTGTCCACCTACGCCTCCATCTTGGCAGAAGTCCTCTAATTTTAATTTTTTAAATTTTAACAAAGGATTAGAGTCTGGAAAATAAGCATAGGTCTATTTCA
Source organism: Micronycteris hirsuta (assembly GCA_004026765.1). NCBI lineage: Eukaryota > Metazoa > Chordata > Mammalia > Chiroptera > Phyllostomidae > Micronycteris > Micronycteris hirsuta. The sequence goes on along the minus strand of PVJI01012582.1, from coordinate 50,961 downwards.
CTGGAAAGTTTCCAGTTTGCTATTAAATGATACATAGTTAAACACATATAAAGCACAGTGTGATTCCTGCCTGGCATCTTCAGTGAGGAGATTTCGGGGGTGGTGGTGAGTGAAGGACCTGGGGTGGGAGTGGCAGTGATCCAGGCCAAGGCTACTTCTCCCTCTCTCAGAGTTGCTTCATAGGAAGTAGGAAAAAGGTTGTATTTTCAACCTGCTCAACATTAAGCGTGGATTAGTATTTTTTTCTTTTAAAAATGGACATTTCGTATTGGCTTGGCCAAAAAGTCTGTTATGTTTTTTCAGTAAATTAAGACATTTTTCATTTTTACCAATAACTTTATTGATTTGAATATTTTGAATAAGTTGACTATCTCCCACTGTTGGCTTCTAGCAGGTAGAGGCCGGGGGTGCCACTAACCCTCTTTCAATGCATAAGACAGCCCCACAGCAAAGAATTATTTGTGAAAATGTCAACAGTACCAAGGATCTTCACAAACCACTTTTGACACATTTGATCAATCACAGCACCTTCTCCATACACTGCCCAAATCTTTGTGTGTGTGTGTTTCAATTGCATTTTTACCTTTCTTGAAATGATAAAGCATAATACACCAAAAATGTTACATATCTTATTCCATCTTTGATATTAAAATGACTACACAAAAATTTACCAAATTTGATTTTTTAAATGCATGCTGTTATGACAACCGTCACAATACAATCTAACAAAATTGTTTCAAATGAATTTAAAGACAACTAAGCACTGTTAAAGCCACAATATGGAAAAAGCTAAATGGACTTTTTGGACAACCCAATGATCCAGGGGTGTCCAGCTTGTGGCCCATGGGCTGCATGCGTCCCAGAGTGGCTGTGAATGTGGCCCAACACAAAATTGTATGTTTACTTAAAACATTATGAGATTTTTTGTGATTATGTGTCACACTATATTTAATGTGTGGCCCAAGATAGCTCTTCTTCTGGTGTGGCCCAGAGATGCTGAAATGTTGGACACCCTTTGTTTACAGTCTATAAACGAAGGTAAGAGAGTAGCTTATTAAGTCCTCATGTACCTATTACCTGGTTTCAACAATTACCAGTAATTGCCAATCTTATTTCATTCATGACCACTTCGCACCCTCCCAAATTTTTCTGAGTATTTTTAAAGGAAATTCAAAGACATGTTTTGTAACTTGTCAACACTTCAACACGCATTGAAACTGGTAACTTAAAAAAAGTTACATATACCCGATGCCATTATCACATCCAATAAAATTATAATAAATGATGTTATCTAATACCTAGTTAATGTTTAGTTTTGCTGGTTGTCTCCAAAATGTCTTTTTACAGTTTTTTTTTCCCCAGCGAGAATTCAAACAAGTTCCAACCAAGGTGTTTAGTTGATTCTTTTAAATCTCTTTTAATCTATTCACTTTCCATGTCATTGATTTGTTGGAGAAATTGGTATTTGTATCCCCAGTGGCTAAGAGTGGTCTTTGGTGGAAGAAAGACCACTAGATAGGGGACAAAGTGACCCCTGCTCAAGGCCCAGCTCTGACAGTAATTATCAGTCTAACCCTGGGATACTGAGTTGGCCTTTCTAAGTCTCAGTTTCCTTACCTAAAAAATAAAGGCCTTCAACCAAGTTGTCTGTGAGACCCCTTTTTAAACAGAGGGAACAGGACAAGAATGGCCGCTGCCTTCTGTCTGCCAGACCCTTACACTCTCAACTAGTACCACAAGGTAGGTAATGTTTCTCTATCTGAGAAAAGCAATCGACCAGCCAAACCCAGTCAGATTTGGAAGAAGGTGGATCTTCCTTAACCAGCAGTGTCTCCTGACTTGAAGACTGTCTGAAACTAAGGGAGAAAACCTGGAGGCTTGGAGCGGCATGTTAAGTGACCTATGGAGTTATTTCTCTTTTCTCAAACTTCCCTACCTCCTTGACTGCAACAGTTCACTCCTCACATGGACAGGGCACGGAATGCCTGAGCGTTACTCTTTTATAATGCTTTAAGGTTTAAATGAGAAGATTCCAGGACCATGGAACATGAGAATGGGAAGGGACATGAGCAGTAATTTACTCCAACTCTGTATACGACGAATAGATCACCAAAGCACTCAGCCTCTTTGTGGAGGGAACTCAGGGCTTCCTGAGGCAGCCCCTTCTCACTCAGGTGAGCCACTACAGAGGTTTTCCTTACTCCAGATTTTGCCTTCTGAAACTCCCACAGTTTGGGCCTTGCTCTGTTTTTCTTATTTTTTTTTATTGGAAATGGTTTATTTTTTCCATCAACCTTAGTTCTCTTTTCTGTTTAAGAGTCTGTGGGCTCACTAAAGAGCACTCAGGTTGTTTCTAACTGTTTGGTGGCCGGAGTGGAGGGATTTGAGGATGAGTCGTCAGGGACAGGCTGAGGGCTCCAGTCTTCAGTAGAGAACAGCTGACTAGCCGCAGATGACACCTGAGCCTTCAGAACAGCCTATGACTTCAGGCTGGGTAGCAAGGGGCTAGAGCAGTCACTTAAAATTTCTCGTTGGTCATAGCCTTTTCAGCAGTGGTCTGCTCTTCCTTTTCACTCTCTCTGGGATCTCTGTAGATGTAGAGATCAGGCAGGACCTCCCATTGGTGACCATGTGAGAGACTGCTGCATACACGCAAAACAAACTGGGCCAGCATCAACCACCTGAGACCTGCCAAGTGAGCTCCCTCACTGTTGTTGCTTGGGTGGCAGTGTCCACATGGCACAGAGCAGACTCTGTGTTACCCAACAATGGTAGACAGGTTAACATCAGAGGCCTCTGTAAGGGGCTGGTGGCCAGCCCTGGGAGCAGTCTCCATGGGAGGTTGCAACTTCCAGAAAGCTGCTTGGATCTGCTTCTTGAAGCTTGCAAGAGTCGCGGCCTGCAATAGACGTAGTTCCAGAGGCGGCAGCAGATTCAGCACAGCTTGCTGGCTGGTATTCCCGGAGGATATGACACTGAGGTAACAATGGCATGAGCTGCCTGCAGAAGCTTCTTCAGATTTATGATGTAGATGCCATCACTTTTCATTTTATAGATGAACTGTCCTATTTGGAAGTCACGGTTGCTGTTTCCTAAGTAAGTTTTTGATGCAAGGAATTTTAGGACATTCTCCTTCAATTTGCAGGACATCAATGGCTCTGAACATTGTGAAAATTTCCTTTTAAGTTAAAACAGGAACCTGAAACAGTGCTGTATGGACGCCTCTATGGGTAGTGGCAGAAAGGTGTTGCTCTACGTGTTATAAACGGCCCCTAGCTTTCACACGACAACTTTTCAGCTGATTGAAGACTATTTATTCTTGTCTTCTTTGACTATTTACCTTCAACCACACATGGTGGTACTATAGACTCCTTGTGGTTGCAGATACTTTCTTGTGGCTCCCAGAGCTGGACACAATATTCTAGGGGGTGATCAGCATAGAACAAGAACTCTCACTGGCCTTGTTCATTACATTTAGGCATATAGCTTGATATTCCTTAGATGATCTTGAAACTTTAATAAAGGTGTTTATGGAAGGGAGATGGTTTCAGAAAGCAGGAATCTGGGACAAAGGACTTTAGAATATTAATTCTAGGATCCTTCAACTGGAGACAGTTTCAAAGGAAAAACTCCCTACAAGAACACTATAATTGTGAACTTATATTTCCAAAGACATTTAGGTTAGAACATTATCCTGAGGATGCTCTTTTAAATTGCTTAGTTATTCCAGATATTCCTTGTCTAGACAGAGTTCCTTGGACTAACTATATATTTTCCTCTTAGAAATTTACCCAACTTTTCTTGCATAGAAAGCCTGGGTTATGCTATTGTGATGGTTTTGGATTGGTCAGCTTCATTGTGTTAGGAGAAATTTTCCTGAAATGTGCAGCTTTCTTCTATAAAGGAGAAGAATGTGGGTGGAAGTTGGAATATTGGAAGAGCTTAGAACTAGAGTATAGGGGTGCCTTCAGGAAACCATGTAATGAATGAGGCTCAGATAAGATAATGGTAATAAAACCCACAGACAAATGTGGAATTCCGTGAAAATATAAGCAGCACAGTACTGGGAGCAGGCTCTTGTTCAGTGTGGTAGGGCAGGTGGTAAGAAGCATTGCAATCTGTTCCTGTTCTTATAATAACAGAGTTCCTGCAGTGCTCCCTCTTTGCCCCACTCTAGTCCTAATTGGACAATTTAGACTAGTTGTTTAAACTTTGAACCATGTTTTTCTTGTTGCTATAGAAATTATTTTAATACTGATGACTGTAACTTTCTCTCCATGTTTCTTCCAACTCCTTCTCAACTTTCATACACAGTTCTGGAAGGGTATATCTTAGGAGCTGGTAATTTTTATCAACTTCCTATGGCCTCCAGACGTGATGACTGGGACATTTATCTAGCCTTTGACCAAATTCCCTTGACTCAATGTCAGGCCTCCCTCAGCCAGTGTGGAGCTGCTAGGGCCTCCCCAGCCTGCACTGCATGCCTTCACACCCTGCCAGCAGTGGCATGGGTAGGGGAGGGATATAGGGTACAGATCCTTTCTCTTTTCTCTGGAGAAAGGGTAACCAAGGAAAGGTAAAGTGTCCTTGAGGGCATTGGCAAAGCCTACTTCTCCAAGCATGGGATGGAGAAGGGAACTGGACTCTTTGAGTGGCGCCCAGAGGTCAGATCAACCCACCAAGTCCTCCTTCCTTTGCGAAATGATGGTTTCACTGGGACCAACATAGGGAGAGTGCTTTCATGATGGCGGTACACCCAGTAGCTTCTACTTCAGCCAGCCAAACCTTCAACATAAAGCATCCTTTGCCCCAGACATTTTCTTTTCACCCAAATGAAGACATCAGATTCTTACCTAAAATTATACAAGGGAAGTTTTAGAGGAGCTCTGTGAAATGAGTTCATTTTCTCCCCAGTTCTTCCCCCCCGCACCTCTGCAATCCTCATTGTTCAGCAAGGAATTACCGAGCAAACCAGGCAACCTCTCTTTCACTCAACAAAGAAATTTAGCAATCTCTGAGGCTGTGTCACCTTGCCAGCAGAAACACTGAATGGCAATAGCACTGAGAGTCAACACTAATAGCCGACACCAAATTAAACTGCCAGACTTGGTGTGATGTAGTTCTGTCACCTCTTGACACTTCTGATGTGAGTACAGGGGCTTCTGCAGGAAATTCATCAGCTGTAGTTCATGACGCATCATCTTTACATATCTGTCCATCTACATTTGTCAGCAACAGGCCAGCCTCAAATGACTTCAGTGATTGGTATATAGATTGCACTGCCTCCAGACATAGTAAACAGGGTTTTAACTCTTGGGGCTCCTTCAGTTCTGCCTCCCTCTCTGACAAGGTCTGGTTACTGATGTTGTCATTCTCCTTGTGTTTCGGGTGCTAAGAGACAAAAGCTGATTAAGAAAGCCCCCTTTCTTTTTTCCTACTAACCAGTATCTCAAATGTGTCCCTTCTTTCCAAGTTAGCTATTTGGTTAATGCACATTCCCTCTGATGTGCATTTCTAAAGGATTATCTAAAAACATATATTTGCTCATTCATGGCTTGATTTGCCATTGCTCTGATGGGGAAGATTAGAATTTTAGTACAGGCTCATCTTACTAATCAAACTTGTTTGCTTCACTGTGGAGAATGTCTTTGGTTTTTTTGTGCTTTCCAGGCAAATCATTTTAGTATAGTAATAGCTGCTAATGCGCCAAGATTAGGGGCTTGCTGATTTAAAAAAAACATTTCCAGAGCCTTAAACTTTTCACTGGTTGTTACTACCTGATGTGTTTATTTCATACATTTGTCAACATACACGTTGACAAATGCTCATAGATGTTGTAGGAGTAAGTTAAATAGCTTTCCAGGGGGTACAACTATATATATGTATTTTTCCTCACATCTCTTCCTAGTAGTGGGGACGTGGGAGTCTGGTTTTTGTATGATATTACAGCTCTATTTTAATATTTTGGGGGGTTATGGCAATGACACCAGTTTTGGTATTCTATTACAAGTTGGTTTTAAAAAAAATTTGGGAGGGTTTATTGCTGATACCAGACTCCATATGCATTTGTAGAATGAAGGCTATACTTGTTCACAAACTGCATGTATGTGTTCACTTTTGTTTTTAAGGAGACTAGCTTTTCTTATTTATTTATTTAAGTATATTGTATTGATTATGCTATTACAGTTGTCCCAATTTTTTTCCCTTTTGTCCTACTCCGCCAGGTACCCCCCTTCCCTCCAGCAATCTCTTTAGTTCATGTCCATGGGTCATGCATACAAGCTTTTGGCTTCTCCATTTCCTATACTATTATTTTTTTAAAATATATTTTATTGATTATGTTATTACAGTTGTCCCATTTTTTCTCTCCCCTTTATTCCCCTCCACCCTATACCCTGCCTCCCACCATCATTCCCCCACCTTAGTTCATGTCCATGTGTCAAACATATAAGTTCTTTGGCTTCTTCATTTCCCATAGTATTCTTTCTTTTAAATTTTTTTATTTTTTGTGTGTAAAAATAATAATTTGTATTTTGTTTTATTTTTTTGAGATTTTTTTTACATTTCCCATACTATTCTTAGCCTCCCCCTGTCTATTTTGTACCTACCATTTATGCTTCTTATTCTCTGTACCTTTTTCCCCATTCTCTCCACTTCCCTTCCCTGCTGATAACCTTCCATGTCATCTCCATTTCTATGACTCTGTTCTTGTTCTAGTTGTTTGCTTAGTTCATTTTTGTTTTTGTTTATTTTTTTAGTTTTGGTTGTTGATAGTTGTGAGTTTGTTGTCATTTTACTGTTCGTGTTTTTTATCTTCTTCTTTTTCTTAGATAAGTCCCTTTAACATTTCATATAATAAGGGCTTGGTGATGATGAACTTCCTTAGCTTTACCTTGTCTGGAACACACTTTATCTGCCCTTCTATTCTAAATGATAGCTTTGCTGGATAGAGTAATCTTGGATGTTGGTCTTTGCCTTTCATGACTTTGAATACTTCTTTCTAGCTCCTTCTTGTCTGCAAGATTTTTTTTGAGAAATGAGCTGATAGTCTTATGGGAACTCCTTTGTAGGTAACTCTCTCCATTTCTCCTGTGTCTTTTAAGATTGTCTCCTTATCTTTAATCTTGGGTAATGTAATTATGATGTGCCTTGGTGTGTGCTTCCTTTGGTCCAACTTCTTTGGGACTCTCTGAACTTCCTGGACTCTCTGGAAGTCTATTTCCTTTGCCAGATTGGGGAAGTTATCCTTCATTATGTTTTCAAATAAGTTTTCAATTTCTTTCTCTTCCTCTTCTCCTTCTGGCACCCCTATGATTCAGATGTTGGAACATTTAAAGTTGTCATGGAGGTTCCTTAGCCTCTCCTCATTTTTTTGAATTCTTGTTTCTTCATTCTGTTCTGGTTGAATGTTTTTTTCTTCCTTCTGCTCCAAACCATTGATTTGAGTCCTGGTTTCCTTCCTTTCACTGTTGGTTCCCTGTACATTTCCTTTATTTCACTTTTCGTAGCTTTCACTTTTTCCTCTATTTTGTGATTACACTCAACCATTTCTGTGAGCATCCTGATTACCAGTGTTTTGCACTGTGCATCTGATAGGTTGGCTATCTCTTCATCACTTAGTTATATTTTTTTCTGGAGATTTGATTTGTTCTTTCATTTGGGCCATATTTTTTGTCTCGGTGTGCCTGTTACTTAGTAAGGGGCGGAGACTTTGGTATTCACTGGGGCAGAGCAACCCAAGTTGCTTGGTTGTGGTGTTATCTGTCGGGGAGGGGTCTGAAAGGGAACAAGGCTGCTTCATCAACTCTTGCCTGGCTTTCAGTGACTTCCTCTGCAATCCACAAGCAAATTAGGCCCGTCTGGTGCTGATTCCCAGGTGGGTGGGTTTGTGTACATTCTAGGACACTGTGGGTCTCTCTGATTAACTTCTATGAGGCTCAGAGTTTCTCCTGCCACCTCAACCTCCATATGGTATTTTTCAGTATTAGATTTTGAGGCTTTATTTCCCTATACTGGAACCCTGGGTTGTGTGGTCTGTCTTGCTCCCCAAGTTGTTCCTCCTGGTTTACCTTCACACAAATGTAGGACTGCCCAGTCCACTAGCCAATGCCTCACACACCCCTGTCCTCCAGCTGCCACCTTGCCATGAGTCTTCTCTGGCCCAGGTTTCCATCTCTGTCCCTCCTACCGGTCTGGATAAATGTTTCTTCTTTAACGCCTTGGTTGTTGGACTACCATATGGTTTGATTTTATAGCAGTTCTGGTTATTTTTTGTTTTTAAGTTTGTTGTCCTTCTTTTGGTTGTTCTAGGAGGCAAAGTGTGTCTACCTATGCCTCCATCTTGGCTGGAAGTCTCCTATACTATTCTTAACATTTCCCTGTCTATTTTATACATACCAATTATGCTTCTTATTCCCCGTAACTTTTCCCCTGTTTTCCCCATTTCCCTCTGATAACCTTCTATATCATCATTTGATTATCAATGATAACCCTCCATTTCTGTGATTCTCTTCCTGTTCTAGTTGTTTTTTTTTTGTTTTTGGTTTACTTTTTTTAGACTTACGTGTTGATAGTTGTGAGTTTGTTGTCATTTTACTGTTCATAGTTTTGATCTTCTTTTTCCTAAATAAGTCCCTTTAACATTTCATATAATAAGGGCTTGGTGATGATGAACTCCCTTAGCTTTACCTTGTCTGGGACACACTTTATCTACCCTTCCATTCTAAATGATAGCTTTGCTGGATAGAGTAATCTTGGATATAGGTCCTTGCCTTTCATGACTTTGAATACTTCATTCCAGCCCCTCGTTGCCTGCAAGGTTTCTTTTGAGAAAATCAGCTGATAGTCTTATGGGCACTCCTTTGTAGGTAACTGTCTCCTTTTCTCTTGCTGCTTTTAAGATTCTATCCCTATTTTTAATATTGGGTAACTTAATTATGATGTGTCTTGGTGTGTTTATTCTTGGATCCAATTTGTTTGGGACACTCTGAGCTTCCTGGACTTCCTGGAAGCCTATTTCTTTTGCCAGATTGAGAAATTTTTCCTTCATTATTTTTTCAAATAAGTTTTCAATTTCTTGGTCTTCCTCTTCTCCTCTGGCTCCCCTATAATTCAGATGTTGGCATGTTTGGAGATGTCTCAATGTCTTCTTATTCTCTCCTCATTTTTTTGAATTCTTCTTCTTCATTTCCTTCTAGTTGACTGTTTATTTCTTCCTTATGTTCCAAACCATTGATCTGAACCCTAGCTTCCTTCTCTTCACTTTTGGTTCCAGTGGATTTTTCTTTATTTCACTTAGTGTAGCCTTACTTATTTTCCCTTTTGTGTTTGCCATACTCAGTGAGATTTCTAAGCATCCTTATCACCAGTGTCTTGAACTCAGCATCTGATAGGTTGGCTATCTCCATTTCACTTAGTTCTTTCTCTGGAGTTTGATCTGTTCTTCTATCAGGGCAATATTTCTTTCTCCTCAACTTGGCAGCCTCCCTGTATTTGCTGCCATGTACTAAACAGAGCTTCTGTGACTGCCTGTCCTGGCACATCTGTTATGTTGTAAGGGGTGGAGCCTTAGGTATTTGCCATGGTAGGGCCACCTGCCTCACCATTTTGTGGTGCTGTATGTGGGAGAGTGAATGGTGGGAGAGGGAACAATGTTGCTTGCTCTGCTCTCACCCTGGGAAACTGAGCTTTCCTATAGCAAGGGTGATGCTTTCTTGTTTTCAATTCTTTGATAATAAAGTGCTTGATGTTGTTACCTTAGTGACTTGTAAATGCTCTACTATGATGGCTCACGGAGGCCAAACTCAGGCCATGGGTAGTGCTGCCCCTCAGGTTGTAAGATTCATCTGGCAATTGTTCTTGTGGCACTCAGTGACTTCCTTCAATTCTGGGCCATTGATGGGTTTCATGGTGTGTTTGAAGATATACCTGTGAGGACATCTCTGGAGGCTGTGGTCAGATGAAGCTTGCTGAGGGTTGTAGGGATATGAGAGTGCAGCAGGGGAGGCCAAACTGGAGATGTCACTCCATCCCAGAATGGGCTCTCTGAGGTAGGTAAAATGCTTGTTTATGTTTCTTGATATAGTCTGATTTTAGCTTTATAACAATCTAGGAGTGAATGGGTAGAAGTGGTGATGGTGAATAGAGGTAAAATAAGATTTTCCAGGAGTTGATAGTTGATAGTGTTGAAACTAGATATACGAGGTCTGTCTGGAAATAGTCCAGTCATTGTTAATATAACGAGAATGGTTTGTATGACATTGATGTAACCTGGCAGCCAAGGAGAGTGGGCTGGAATTCATGTGCATGATCAATGACAACTCCACTGTACTAGTCAGTGAGGGTGGCAGACACCTTTGAGTGAGCATGTGTACTGTATGGGCATCACATTCAAAATGACTGAGTGAGGAGAGCAATGAATCTGCATCAAATTTTGCATTAAGCTTAAACATTCCTCCATGGAAACTATTCAGATGATTCGGAAGGCTCCAGCTATGGGGAACTGGTGATTGGCAGCTTCATCACAATAACACACCCGTTCATGCATTATGTCTTGGGCAGTGTTTACTGGTGAAACGTTAAATCACCCAGTGACTCAGCCTCCCTATAGCCCAGATTTGGTGACTTCTGGCTTTTTCCAAAACTAAAAGCTCCTTTGAAAGGTAAGAGATTTTAGACCATTGATGAGATTCAGGAAAATATGACAAGGCAGCTGATGGCGGTTGGGAGAACTGTGTGAGGTCCCAATGTGCCTACTTTGAAGGGGACTGAAGCAGCATTGTCCTATGTACAATGTTTCTTGTATCTTGTATGTTTAATATATTTCTCTATTTTTTATATTACATGGCTGGATACCTTCTGGACAGACCTCGTATATGGGGTTCATTAAACTATTCTATCTTCTTTTGTATCTGTTTGAAAATCTACATAATACAAAGTTAAAATGATATTTAAATTTCTTGAAATGGAATTGAAATGATACTGGATTTGACTATTACTAATAGATAAATTCACTTCAAGTATCTTTAATGTTATTTTTACTTGGATTTCAAAAAGGATTCATACAATACAGCCAACATTAGTACCTTTTGGACTGACTTCTCTTGTTTTAGGAAACCACTGCTTTTGTTCTCAGACTTAAGCTTAGGCCAGCTCCATGCTGCCTAAGGGAAAGCCTGACATTTGATACACTTACCTAGGTATTGTCTGGCACTTTAAGAAAATAAGGCTCCCCCTGCCCCACCCTTTTGCCCTGGAATTCTCTTGACAGTTGTGGCTGTGAAGAAGGGGCTGGCAGAGAAGGGAGGCAGTGCTTACAAGATTGCATCCGCATGAATCGTGTTTTTACACATATATCATCCCATTTGAGTTTTATTCTGGTTCTTCAGAACACTTTTTCAATTTGATTCAAAACGCAGGAAACCCATTACTTTTAATAAGGCTGGTCTATATGACAAGGCAGATCATGCCCTGTAAAGGTTTATGATATAACAGTAAAATTCAATATCTACTCCAGTCCAAATTCCACATGGGCTTCATGAATTAACAAATATTAAGGAGAACATACTAAGGATGAAGTCACAGAACACAATCCTCGACTGACGTTTGTTCAGGACTGCAATCTAATACAGCCAAAAGTAGGAACAAATTCCTGCCTCCATAGAGCCGTGTGCTGAGGTCAAGACCCAGTGTGTGGAGCCGGCATGAGAGAAAACAGGAAACAAAGGGTGGAAGAAAATGCTCTGAATCTATCTTATAACTCATATCTTGAAAACATTGGGGAGAGTGCTTAGAGAGAAGATTTTTGTAAAATGATAGACATCTCAGCTATGAGACAGCTGTGAGAATCCCCCTTAATATGGAGTGGCTCAGCTTGAATATGGATTTGAGATGCATATGAAACATGGAGATGGTTAGAATAAGTCACAGCGTAAAAACAAAATCAGAATGGCCACTCAAGGCTATTTTCAGAGGCTGGGACTTGAAGTGGCTGAGATGAACACTTAGCCCACTCAGCTGGGGATTATAATGGGAGCGCTGACAACCCTTACTAATTAGGATGCTCTCAGGCAGCTCCGTAATAGCTGCGGGGAGCTGCTGTCAGTAAACAGTGTTACGTTCGGGGGTCATTGCATCAGGCGTCTCTCTGCACCATAGAGACTATGCTTGTCTTGCTCCTAGCAGTCATCTTGCTTCCAGCTTTTCCTCTAACACCCCAAGGATCTCAGTGCCCTTCTCCAAGAGACACAAAGGATGCTGAGCTTACCCGCAGTCTCCTCCTCTGGCAGAGGGTGAAAAATGACACCTGGAAACACACAAACTAATTATAACGCTATTTAGTTCCTGTGGGTGAATCTCTCCATCCATCCCCTTTGCCCTTTCCCACATTTAATTCCTATTTGGTGAAGAGGGAAGGATTATTTCTGGAAACAAGCCTTTCCCCTCCAGCTCTCTTTCAGCCACCAACCACCAAACACAGGCGAGTCATCCTGTGGTAATTAACAATCTCATTTTGAGGAGTGCATTTTATGGTACTCTTGGTCAGGTAAATTCTAAATTAGCTCAGTTAAAACGGGTCATAAGACACAATGCTGCCATCCTTATTAGTTCCCGGACCTCTGCCAATGCCCCATACTATTTTGGGAGCTGGGCTTCTGGAAAAAGGAATCATTACCCAGAGATTATGTATAGGATGAGTGGTGTGGAGGACACGCAGTAATAGTGGCCTTCTCTCCTCTGGCTTCACTCTCAAATTCTGGGGTGATAAATGAAGGGTTAGAAAGGATTGATTGTGGGGAGGGCAGAATATGGGATGCTGAGGGAGTGCTCAGTGACCTGTCACTGAGGTCACTGTCTCTGCTGTCACCCAGGAATGCTGGGGAAAGACTGATGCCAGGTTTACTATTTGGATTCCCAATGTCCCAGAGGAGGATGGAAGGGCTTTCCAGATACCACCAAGAGTGGTTTGACCACTGCAGGCCATTATGTAGAGTGGAATCAAGTGGAGAGGAGCTGGGGGCTCCAATCCCTTCTCAGGCAGAACATCTGGATGACCGTCAGCAAGTCACTGCCTCTGTCACTCCTCTCACCAGGAACAAAAGATGTCTCCCTCATCCTGTCTCCTACATTGCACACTTCCAAAACACAGTGTCACCTTTGTGTGCCTGGTTGGCAAAGCCTAAACCTCAGGCTTGAGTACTAGCTGCAGGGGAGGCTGGGCATTTGTGTTCAATTCTGGGGATTTTGGACTACCACGTGGGGATTTCTCCAGATGGAGGATGTCAGTTCACAAGATCATGAGCCCTTTATATAGCAGAAGTCATGACTCTGTCCTAGGGGATTTCATTTTTCAAAGCATATGCAAGAGTGACATGCAGGCAAGGAGGGACAAAAGGAAACTTTTACTGAGAAGCTCTATATTAGATGTTGTTGGTGTACCAGCCACATCCATTGGAACTCACCATGTCAAGGTGCTCCATCCCTTCCAGCTGCCAGCATCTGCATCTTTGCCCAGGGATGAGTGCTGAATGAATTAATACCACCCCAGCAGCTGTCAATCAATTACTAAGCTGAGATCCCTGTCCCTTGTTTTTCCATGTCCCAGAGTTTTTCCCTGGGACTAAGCCCCGTTCATGCACAGTAGTAGCTGGCTTGATGTCTGACCCTGTATTACTTCCTTCCTTTCCTGGCTGCACTTCCTCACTTGCCTACTGCTGTTTCTCATGCCTCTCAAATATACAGCCTGCTTCTGTTTTGGGTCTTCCTCACACTAAGGTGACCTATTTGCCCTAGGTGGTCTCACATTTATTATGAGTTCATTTTTCAGTACCATCATGTGATCGTGGTTAATGAGGAAAATGGGGCTCAGTTACCACTACGGCTTCAATGGAACGCTTCTTGCTCACTCACTCTGAAGTCTGTTGAGGGGCTGGATGCTCCCTGGGAGGGCTGTGCCTCCAGGTCTACAGGCTGGCCACCAAAGCCCTCACAGCTTCTCTTCACTGCCCCAGAGGATATTTCAGGCTACAGAAAATTGCTTCTAGGAATGTCTTCTTGCACAAATTGCTGCTCAAATACTTTTTAAAGGGTTCAACTCCTCTCAGAGCTCCTCTCTGCTCCTTTTAAGGTGGCAGAAGACAAAAGAGAGGAGGGGGTGAAACAACGTTTCTGAGACCTTATAATGGCAAAAAATGTAGGCTCTCTGCCTCCTAAGGCTAGAGGGAGGTAATTTCCACTTGGCTTTATGAGAAGAAATAAAGCTGTTGCCGCTCTGTCAGTTTTGTAGCTTGGAGTTCTTCCAGGTGATTGTATATCCATCCATGCTGCTGTTGATAGAGTCTTGGCTGGATTGAGCTACCTGCAAATCTTTCCAAAATACCTCCGTAGGAGGAGGGAACTCTTTTTGAGAGAGCCTGCTTACAAAGATCAGTAAATTTTGTACATAGTTTTTACCATGAAATGGAACAGAGTTTCAGAGCCCCTTCAAAGCATGCTCTTATAAGAGTGGCTTGAACACATGGAAGAAAGAAGTCCCTTTCAAAAGGTGCTTTCTTCCCACAGGCTGCACTCTCCACTGGCTCCTGCTGCTGACCACCCCTCCACCCCTCCCTGTGTATGTGGACTTCCTGTACTCCTGCCCTCTTGCTTTTTCCAGCTATAAAAGTCAAACACTCCTACGGCAGTACCTTTTCTCTGAAAACACTTGACCCATGAGTTCTGCAAACACTCTGTTTTCAAGTTGTGGAAAATGAAGGCACAGAAGAGAGAAGTGATGTCTTTAGAGTTACTCATGGTTGAAGGGAAGGAGAGCTGCCTCAGAAAACACTTGCTTAAGAATTAGACAGAAAGGCTTTTTCACAGCACTTAGTGCTAGAAAAGAACCACTAGAAGGGGCCAGTGTGGAGGGCGCTTGAAGATGGATTCATCAAATACTGCAGAATGTAAGGTTTTGTTTTATTTTTTCCTTTCTCTAAATTATCCTTTGGAAAATAAGGAGCTGTCTTATAGTCAGCTAGTCAATAGCAAATTTTTGTTGAGTGCCTACTATGTGCTAGGCAATGCCCCAGACTAGGACTCAGCAAACTCTTTCTGCAAAGGTCTGAATAGTAAATATTTTAGGTTTTCCAAGCCATGCAATCTGTGTTAGAACAGTTCAGCCGTTACAGAGCAAAAGTAGCCATAAATAGTATGCAAATAAATACGCAGAGGTGTGCCTATACAACTTCATTTATAAAAGCTTTATTCACAAATTTGGCTCCCAGGCCATATTTGCAGATCCCTGCTCTAGGTACAAGGGATAGGAAGTTAACAAAACAACATCCCTGCCTTAAAGGAACCCACGTTATGATGAAAGTGCTACTTGAAAATCTGAATCCTTACCAGTGGATACTTGTGGCTTGAGACAAACGTTCAGCTACAGCATTATACATGGATTCAAAACAGGCCTAGATGAAAGCGAAGATGGCACGCCCCAGAAATTTGTGTGAAGTGACCCCAGAGTGGCTCTAAAAATGCACTGATGTCAAACATGCTTGTGATGAGTTTGAGTAAAATTACTTTATGTAATGTGAGGTTGACAAGGCAGAAATATTTATGAATTGATATTTCTAGATTGATTTTGTAGATGTCATTTAAACATATGTGAGTGAAATTAAAACACCAATGTTCTAAGTAGATATTTGGCTATTACATTAACATTCTGGAAATTGTGTATTCAAGTTGGCCAAAATACATTTTGGGAAATTTCTCTCTGGGGAAAGGGGAGATCATGTTCTGTTTTATGCCCCCACACCATCATGTCCTCACTCCTCGATCGAGCTTCCTCCCTGCTTTTACTCTTGCTCTCCGACTCCTGCGGGCCGCTCTCTGCAAACCTGTCAGAGAGATTCTTTTAAAATGTACATCAAATCATGGGGCCTACTTAGGACCTCACCAGTGGCTTTCCTCACATTTGGTATACTCTCCAAAGGCCTTTCCATGGTCCACGAAGGCGACCGTGGCCTGGCTGTTACATCCCTCTCCAGCCCAGTTTCCCACCCCTTCTTTTTTCCTCTCTCACTCTGATCCAGTCTCACTTATTGCCTGGCTGGCCCGTAACTTAGAACCTTGCACTTTGCCCTCTTTCTGTGTGAAGCCCTCTCGGATATCCATGTGGCTGTCTCCCTCACTTCATCCAGGTCTCTGCTTGAATGCCACCTCCTCAGAGAGACCTCCCTGACGGCCTCATCTAAAGAAACCCTTAGTCACTCTTCATCTCCTTACTCTGTCTCCTTTTCTTCATAGCACTTATTAGTCTCTGCTTCTGTTTTAAATATATATTTGCACATTTGCCAGTTTCCCCCAATGGAAAGTAAGCTCAATGAGGGCTTTGTCTTTTCTTTTTAATGCTAAATTCTTAGTGTTTAGAACAGTGTCTTGCATAGAGTAGACAGTCAATAAATATTGAATAAGTGAATAAATAAGTGAGTGACTATATGCGATCTATTTATGTTCAGTTGTGGACCAGACATTATTTCTGCTTATTCAATGTATGTTATATATGTAACTTCTTATACTTATGGTAGTCCATGTATGATACAGAACAAATAGATCCCACTTTGGTGCAAATTGATTACAAATGTTATTTGAGAGTATAAAATCTATTAAAAGAAACATAAATTTTTATTTGCCTTGTGAGTCTCTATATAGCTGCGGTGTGGCCTTTATTTCATCTTTGGTTAAATCCAGCCTTTTTCAGTATCCCGGGATGAATCCTCCTCACTCTCTCTTCCCTGGGGGTAATAGGAAAATGTATGAGTTCTCCCTTCACTTTCTGTCTTCCACTTGCAGAACTCTTTTCCAGCACTCTCTATAGAACTGGAATTCCCTTAATACACTTTTTAGGGATTTTCCATTGGTTTGGATGTTCAGGATAGGGCAATTCCATAGGGACCAAGCCCAAACCTTGGTGTAACCCTTTTTCTGTCTTAGAAAACCCTTAAGATTGCTAACATGTGTTTCTAAGCTAATGTTTCCTTGAATACTTTTTTTTTTGTTTAAGGCTCATACATATGGTCTGAATTCATTGATTTATTTTATTTCAAAATTTTTTGGTTATCTATATTGAAGTGTGCTGATCTGAGATTCCCAGTTGAAAGCTAAGATCTTAGCTAAGAATATCACAGTTACAGAGCTCAAAACTGGCAGATAATTTCTTCTTTATCTTGAAGAAGTTTGGCCGGGTGGTTGAGTCCCTTCATAGTATGGTGACCTCTTCATTTGATATTCTTTTCCCTCTGCCCCTGTGCTTCCTTCATCCTTCATCCAGCTTATCCCACTGCCAGCTCTTCCCATCTCCACTGACCTTTGCTTTCTCCACATGTTCACTTTGATGATCACATGGCCCTTCCACTGTCTTCTTTTTTATTTTTGTATATTTATTGATTATGCTATTTCAGTTGTCTCAATTTTCCCTCTTTTGCTCTCTCTGCCTGGTATCCCCCTTCCCTCTAGCAATCCCCCACTTATTTCATGTTTATAGGGCATGCATATACATTATTTGGCTTTTCCATTTCCTATACTATTCTTAACATCCCCCATTTAGTACCTACCAATTATGCATCTCAATCCCTGTACCTTTCTCCCCATTCTCTTCCTTCCTCTTCCCCGCTGATAACCCTCCACGTGACCTCCATTTCTGTGATTCTGTTCCTGTACTGGTTGTTTGCTTAGTTTTCGTTTTTGTTTTTCAGATTCAGTTGTTGAGAGTTGTTAGTTGTCACTTTGCTCTTCATAGTTTTGATCTTCTTTTTCTTAAATAAGTCCCTTTAACATTTTGTATAAGGCTTGGTGATGATGATGAACTTCATTAGCTGTAATTTGTCTGGGAAGCACTTTATCTGCCCTTTCATTCTAAATGAAAGTTTTGCTGGATAGAGTAATCTTGGATGTAGGTCCTTGCCTTTCATGACTTGGTATACCTCTTTCCAGCCCCTTCTTGCCTATAAGGTCTCTTTTGAGAAATCAGCTGACAGTCTTACGGGAATTCCTTTGTAGGTAACTGTCCCCTTTTCTCTTGCTGCTTCTAAGATTCTCTCCTTATTTTTAATCTTGGGTAATGTAATTATGATGTGCCTTGGTGTGTTCCTCTTTGGGTCCAAATTCTTTGGGACTCTCTGAGCTTCCTGGACTTCCTGGAAGTCTATTTCCTTTGCCAGATTGGGGAAGTTCTCCTCCATTATTTGTTCAAATAAGTTTTCAATGTGTTGCTCTTCTCCTTTTTCTGGTATCCCTATAATTTGGATGTTAGAACGTTTAAAGATGTCCGGGAGGTTCCCAAGCCTCTCCTCATTTTTTTGAATTCTTGTTTCTTCATTCTTTTCTGGTTGAATGTTTTTTCTTCCTTCTGGTCCACATCATTTATTTGAGTCCCAGTTTCCTTCCCATCACTACTGGTTTCCTGTACATTTCTCCTTATTTCTCTTAGTGTAGTCATTTTTTCATCTAATTTGTGACCAAATTCAACCAATTCTATGAGCATCCTGATTACCTGTGTTTTGAACTGTGCATCTGATAGGTTGGCTTTCTCTTTGTGGCTTAGTTGTATTTTTTTCTGGATCCTAGATCTGTTCTTTTATTTGGGCCATTTTCTCCCCCTCGGTGCACCTGTTACGTTAAGGGGCTGAGCCTTAGGTGTTCACCAGGGCAGGGTAACCCACATCACTGTGTTGTGACGCTGCCTATGGGGAATGGGTCTGAGAAGGAACAATGGCATTTTCTCTGCTCTCTGCTGGCTTTCAGTCACTTCCCCCATTAACCACAAGCAAAATGATCCTGTCTGTGCTGATTACCAGGTGGGTGGGCTTGTAGTATGTTCTAGGACTCTGCGGGTCTCTACAGTGAACTCCCCTGTGAGGCTGGGAGTTCCTCCCACTGCTGCCTCAACCCCCACAGGTGTTTTCAATTGGTGGTTTGAGGCTTTATTTCCCTGTGATGAAGCCCTAGGTTGTGCAGTCTGCTCTGCTCCCCAGCTTTTTCTCCCTGTTTATCTGCGTGTGAATGAGGGACTGCCCAGTCCACCAGTCTTGGCCCCACTGGGTCCGGGTTGGCCAGTGGCAGTTTTTGCTGGGTGTGCTGGCCACGGGTCCCTCTGGGCAGCTGCAGTGTTGCCCATACTGCTCCACAAACCGCCATCTCACCCAGCTCTACCCAGCTCTGTCCTGCTTACCAGTCTAGATGAATGTGTCTTCTTTAACTCCTTGGTTGCCAGATTTCCATACAGTTTGATTTCTGTCAGTTCTGGTTGTTTTTGTGTTTTTAAATTGTTGTTTTTCCTCTTTTGGTTGTGGGAGGAGGCACAGTGTGTCTACCTACGCCTCCATCTTGGCTGGAAGTCTCTCTCTTTCCTCCTTTATTGTGAGCTTCAGTTGTTTGGTTGCTCCAGTCCAACTTCTTTTCTAGGTACTCTCAGTAAGTAGCCTGCAGATAAGGTTGTGTGTTCTTTGCACACAGATACCAATCCTTTCTTGATTTAGCTCTTTGAAGATGTGTTTCTGGGATGAAGTAAAACCCTCCATGCCAACCAGCTTGTCTCTGTCCCTTGCTAAGGTTTTCCAAAGGAATATCTATGCCTCTGTACTCTCATCAAGCAAGATAAGGTTGCTTGGCATAGACCAAAGAGATACAACTCTTTGGATTTTAATACTGACTTGGTCATTGCTATTCTCTGCAGGTTTTGAGAGGCAATGCTTTTGGGGCTGAATTAGCTTCTTCATAAATGTGCCATTGGAGAGGGCTAAGTGTGCTCAATGAAGATTCTTTCCTTTTAATTTAACTATTAGCCAGCATCTTCCTTAGTGTTTGTTTTAAGAATTATGAATACTGTAGCAATACTTTTCTTTAGATTTATCATGAAATGGTAAATGCTTCTTGCAAGAAAGCTGGGGCATGCAGAAATGTATAAAGACGTGTGCAGCACCAGCAACAAGAACTCACCCATAATTTTACCATCAAGAGGCATTCTTAAGCCCTGGCTGGTGTAGCTCAGTGGATTGAGCATGGGCTGGGAACCAGACGGTCCTGGTTCGATTCCCAGTCAGGGCACATGCCTGAGTTGCGGGCCGGGTCCCCTGTGGGGGCCATGTGGGAGGCAACCATGCATTGCTGTTTCTCTCCCTCTCTGTCTCCCTCCCTTCTCCTCTCTCTAAAAATAAATAAAATCTTTAAAAAAAAAAAGAGGCATTCTTAAGGTTTTGGCATTTTTCTCATTTTTTCTAATCTGATGACAGGTTCAGTGCAACCATTTCTACCAAAAGTTAGCAACCCACAAAGTGATATAAGATCATAGCAAAAACTTTGCAAGATTTGGTAACATCTGTCATTTTAAATACACATTTTATTTATTTATTTATTTATTTATGTTTTTTTAAAACATTTTATTTATTTATTTTTAGAGAGGGAGAGGGAGGGACAAAAAAAGGGAGAGAAATATCAGTGTGTGGTTGCCTCTCACGTGGCCCCCACTGGGGACCTGCTGCTCAGCCAGCAGGGTTGCCACCCTGGCATGTGCCCTGACTGGGGATTGAAACAGTGATCCTTTGGTTTACAGCCTACACTCAATCCACTGAGCTATGCCAGGCAGGCTAAATATCACTTCCATTATAGACAGAGTAGATATCAGCATTGGGAGGGATCTTATTCACCTTGTCTGACTACTTCTAAATGATGTATGAGTATCCCACAATTTTCCTAGAAAGTACCATAAAGTTTCCTTTTGCTGGGCTCTGACCTTTGCTTTGTGGTTCTTTCCTGGAATGAATTCTCTCCTTTGTAGGTTTATTTTTATCTTATTATTATTATTATTTTTAACCCTCATCCAAGTATATGTTTATTACTTTTAGAGAGAGTGGGAGTGAGGAAGAGAAGGAAGGAAGGATGGTGGGGGGGAGAGAGAGAGAGAGAAAGAATCATCGATGTGAGAAACATTTATTGGTTGCCTCCTGTATGCAGGGAACCCACAACTTAGGTATGTACCCTGACTGAGAATTGAACCTGCAACTCTTTGGTGCACAGGAAAATGCTCCAACCAACTGGGCCACAAAGCCAGGGCACTACTTCTGTAGGTGTAAGTGATCTTGGCAGGGGGGCTCTGGATCATGAACTACACCTCAGAGATTGTCCTGCTATACCCCACCTCCTAAAGGGAGAATGGCATCCTAGGAATCTCCATGTAAGGTGGGCTCCCTTGGCTGTGGATAGTTTTCCAGAAAAAGATGTAGGCATGAGCTGTTAGCAGCCGAATTCTGCTGCCCCCAGGGGATGAATGCATCAGTGGGGAAAGGGGAGTTGGGTGGTGCTCCAACAGCATCAGCTGTAGAGGATGAATCAGAGGATCATCCCACTGAAAGTAGAGAAACAATTAGGAGTTGTCAGGAAAAGTGTTATATGTAGCAAGGGAGAGAGAGAAAGAGGTGGGTGGAAGAGATATCTATGAGACAGAATTGGTGGAGTTTGGTGACTAATTGGATATGATGGTGGTTGAGGAGGAGAGAGAATTCTGGGTGCCCTCTCAGTTTGGAGCTTGGGTGACTGAGGTACCTATTGTCTGGGTGTTAAGCTCTAATTTAGGGGTCCAGGTGATGGGTAGAATTGTGAGTAGTGATGCTCGGTTTGGACTTGCTCTCACCAAATTAGGGGTTCTTGATGACCAACCAGGGAGAAATGATCGGTGGATAGATGAAAAATGGCATTTTATAGCTCTATTGAAATCCATTCATGTAGCTTAGTGGAGGCATATATTCTGAGATGCTCATTCTCAGTCCCAGATCCAGTTTCCCATCAGATTTAATTCAAAGAATTAATGGACAGAAATAACAATGCTTGTACTTTTGGAAATTGTGACTTGGAGGTTTGTTGAGTAAGAGACATCAGGAGACTGTTGGTTTCCTCTTTCTACTTCCAGCCTGAGGTATCAACCAGGAGTCTGAGTGCCAAGCTTCTGAACTGAGACCTTGTCCATCTCTTCCTCTCAGGACTGGTTCTGTGGGATCCCAAAAGGGGCATGCAGGTATCTTCATAGGCCTCCTCTTTCCAGAAACTTCTGAGTGGGTTTGAGATGGGGGTACCCAAACAGATCTTTAAAAAGAGTGGAGCAATACTTTTACTCACACAGCTCTGGACACTTTACCCTTAAGGATAATAGGGTATGAGAAATTTCTTGTACTACAGCCAGCCTTTGTAGTCTTCAACCTGGTAGATTCCTAGAGGATTTTGGGGGTGCCACCAGGCTGTCTCCTGGTAAGTCAAATGAGTAAGGCAAAAACATTTGGAACTCACATTTCTGATTTGCTAAGTAAATATGGAAATGGACTTAGGGTAAGGCTCTGGTAATACCACATTTTGGGCTATGAAACAGCAGAGTTTCATGTTGACTCAAAACCCTTGTCTTCTTTTTCTATGTACCAGACTTCCCTACCGATTGTCCACTTGAGGGGTGCTATTGCCTTTAACTTCTAATGGGTTAACTAATTCTCCTGGAGGATGTGATGGAGAAACACACACTTTGGGCATGTTCAGGGTTACACAGCTCTTCCTCAGGTAGCTGAAAGGTGGTGATTTATAGCATGAAATATTGACATATTCTGATGAAGTGCCCTGTTACTGAGACATTTTGGCAGACTTAATATTTCCACCTCTGTATAACAGAAACATTTTTACTGACATTAAGTTATGCTGTTCTATTGTGAAAGATGGTATTTTCCAGCTTGATTGAAGTATAATTTACATAGAATAAAATTTGGTAATTCTATATATATAATTTGATGACTCTACCACATCAAGACACAGAACAGCTCCAATATCCTAAAAAATTTCCTCCTGCCTCCTTGTAGTCGGCCCTTTCCCCTGATCCTCAGTCCAACACACACAATGATCTGCTCCCACCACTAATGCCTCACCTTTTCTAGAATTTAAAAATGGCAATATATAAAGAGGAAAAATTTGCTTCTGTTAAGTTAGCTGCTGGTGCTAGACAATTAGAATGGTGTCTTGGATGCAAGTTTTCAGGTGATGCTCACTCTTAGGGACATGCAAGTACAGGGTTGGCACTTGCATGGCCCAGAGAGTGAGTTCTTCCTTAAATTTTGCACTCTAGATGGCTGACTTGCTTGCTTTACTCTAGTCTCACCCTTGGTGGGAATTTGTAAATCACAGAAATGATCCTTAGAAAAGGCACACATCTCATTAGGATGGGGAGGGAGCCCACAGCACTTTTTCCATTTGACAGAGCGGGCCTGTTTCTGTTGTCATTGGCATGGAAAATAAAATGTAATCAGCAGTCTCAGGTCCGATTTGAACATATCAGTTTTCCTGAGGGACATGTCAGCAGGTACAATCCACATGCCAGGGACTGGGGAGACAGCAGCAACGATGCTAATTTGAAAATACTTCTGTGGCACTTAGCAGGGTGTGATTTTAATTCATTTTTTGTCCCTTGATAATCATAAAGTGCTTTCAGCCTGTGAATATCCATTTTTGACCAGCATGCTCATACTTCATCTGGGGACCACATTTAATGGCTATGGTGATGATGGGGTTCACAGGGGAATTGTGTAAGGTACAGATATTTGCTTTGTGGAGAAAAACATGCCACTGATACTAATTCACATGGCTGTTCTGTGCAAGGAAATGTAGATTTGAATACTTGCCTATATACAACTATTGTTTGTACACACATGTATACACAGAGGTAATATTTGCATAGTGCCTGGGTTTCTAAAGAATTTTATTAGCATTGTTTAATTTATTTCTTGAAATAATTCTATGAAATTTACAGAAGTTGCTTAGTGCAATGGAGAGAGCATAATCTGTGCTGGATTGTTCAAATTCCGTCTTTGCTATTTAACTAGCTTTGTGACCTTTGACGAGTTCCTTAATTTCTGTACCTCAGTTTCCTCAATTGTAAAATGGGGATAATCATGCCTATCTCACAGGGTTGTTGGGTGGATTAAATAAAAAATATGAGTACATACACAATATCTGGCATACTACCTGGTATGTAGCAGGAACCCAATAGATGTTGGCTCTTTCTACCATGTGTCCCAGACTGAGGCTAGTGTTCTTGTCACTAGAGCCCAACTTTCTGTATCTTGACAATCACTCTGCGTTTTGAGAGTCTGATTATATAAATTATTATCTCACAATCCCAAGTGTTGCAGGGTGATCCCTCTCAGCTGGAAATTTGCTTGGTTCCAAGTAACCCAGGGTAAAGGATATTATCTGAGATCTTTAGATTGAGGTCTAGGAGTCTTGGGAGGGCATGTGGGTGGGTTCAGGGCAAGCCCCCACATTGTGCCCCGGGGCAGTCTCCCTCCCACCCTCCAGCTGGTGCTTGCATCCTACTTACCTGGAGTAGAGGCCACTTTGCAGTTGTTGGTGTCTCCTTTTGGTGAGTAGACAGTCTCTCTTTTTCTTTCATTTTTTTTCTTCTACTTCTTTACCTCCATCATTCATGCTCTTTATCTGGTACCAGGGACCTTCCAACTGCTTCCCGAGAGTCTTGACTTCTCCTGGCAGCCCTATTTCCATCAGGACTTGTGGGCACAGGAGTTGGTTTTGCATTTCTCTTGTCTCATCCACTCAGGACCAGAAGATACTATCTGGTTTGCTGTGTCCGGAGAAGACACTAGTAATTCTATTCTTTAACCCAAAGGGCATCAAACAGTGGGAATTCCCAGCATCAGCTCAGGTTAATGAGGGATGTATTGTTTAGATTGAAAAAGCTTTCCACACCCCTCAAGCAGACCATTCCTGGCTTTGGGGTGTCTGGACTTGGAATTAGGGGATCGGGGTGTCTCTCCTGGCTCTGCCGTTCACTAGTTTAGAGCAGCCATTTAGTCTGCCAGAATCTCAGTTTTCCTCATAGGTTAAATGGAAGGGATAATAACAACTGACAGGATTTTTATTCTGTATGGGAAAAGAGAGCAGGAAGATGAAAAGGAAGACATTAATATTATGGGCCATTGCAAGCTCCTTTGATTATC
Source organism: Micronycteris hirsuta (assembly GCA_004026765.1). Lineage (NCBI taxonomy): Eukaryota > Metazoa > Chordata > Mammalia > Chiroptera > Phyllostomidae > Micronycteris > Micronycteris hirsuta. Next base: position 25,945 of record PVJI01012582.1, on the reverse strand, counting down.
TTCATGCCTAGAGGGTGAATTTTGGTCAGACTACTTCTGGCCAACACTCTCTTGGATGCTGACCTTCTTTCCTTCCTCTAGGAGCTTCATAGGATCACCTGCTGTATTCAGTGGGAATGTGAACATCTGACCACAGGCACATGTGTGTGCTCCTTACCTCTGTTGCGTGCTGTCTGAGCTGAGGCTCATGCAGGGGGCTGGCCACGGGAGCCTGCCCTGGGGATTCAAGCATTCTCTTGGGCTTGCAGGGACTCTGCAGTGGAGGTGGCAGGGTGTGGGGCTGGAAGTGCAAGGACAGAATACTTGCAGAATGAGAATGAGGTTAGAGAGACATTAGGGGTAATGACAACATCACTGTGAGTTGGGATTTAGTCTCTCTTATTCTAGAAGCCTACCAGCCATTATCGGGGAATTATCAGGCGGGCTCTTAATGAATTTGCCCAGTGATTGAGTTGCAGGTCACACTATTCAAAGTGTATTGTTCCAAACAGGTGAGAGGCTAGCTGTTACAGAGAATTCAGCAAGCTCTCTTCTCCCTCTCATGGCATCGCCTCACAGGTTCCTTCCTGTCCTTTGCACTCCTGCCGTCTCCCCCCAAGTCCTTTCTCTCTCCGGAACGATCAGAGCTGCTCCTGACAACACCTCTGGGGAGGTCATAAGAAGTAGCCTCCCCTGCTGCCAAATCCAACCTTTGGGTCATTTATTACTTTAGAAGATACCTTGCTATAAAGCACCAAGGCTCATGTTTCTCCGTTTCTGTAAGGAACAAATTCCATCATAGTCAAGGCCACACAATTAGGTGTACAGGAGCAGAGCAAACACCTGATAAGATAGACCCTCATTTAGTGGGAGTTCTGACAGATGCCAGTGATTGCTTCTTGAAGCAGCAGCCAGTGCAGTGTTGCATTTGTGTCTCCCTCCCTTCCTCCCTTCCACCCTTCCTTCCTTCCTTCCTTCTTTCCCTTCCTCCCTCCTTCCCTTCCTTCCTTCCTTCCTTTTCTCCTCTCTCTTTTCCTTCCTGCCAACAGACATTTCTCCTAAGCATTAGAGACAGAAATTTTCTGAAAAAACATAAAGAGCAAGAGAAAATATTCTTTTTGCCCTCGTAAGCATAAAATGACTTAAATAAGGGTTACTTTGAAAGATGATAAGAAAAATCAAGGTCATTCATTATATTAGATTTTAGGAAGCACTTAAAACTGCTAGAATATTTGGGGGGCAATCACACTTTTCGTTCATATTATTAAGTACATCTTCAAAGCAGAGCAGCTATTAGTCATACTTTTTCATTTATTCATCACGATTATTAGAATTATTTTTATCATTGGACACCGAGTTCACTAGCATGACCAAAGCAGCAAAGAAATTGCTGGCATATTCTTCCAGGAGGCTGTTTCCAGACCCCACCTTGACCTCTGTGAGATTTCCATGGCTTCTCTGTGCCCTTAATGACTGGTCATCAGGGATGGGTCATTCAAGGCTCATGCTGTCATGGGGTAAAAGGACCAGCTGGGAAACCATTTGTATCATTTTACAGAGAAAGGGTTAAAGATAGCAAAGCATGAGGGCTTCTTAAAGACAGCTAGGGGGAGCATTACAGCCAATAGGTACCTGACCTGGCCTACATCTCGAGACCTTACTAGATACCATCCCTCCTCTTATGACAAAGCCCTGTTCTGCTAAACACTCTTTTTAAAGTAATTATCATGGACCTCATATTTTTCATCTGCCCTTGCTCTTTGTGTCACCCGATTCTGCATTTATGCAGTTCCTGACCTTTTCTTAGCGTTCTTCTGTATTTCTAGGATCTGTCGATGGATGGGACTTCCCTGGTTTTGACCTCTGGCACTACTAGTACTGGCTTGTCCTCTGGGTTGGCCTGAGGCTGATGGTTCTGATCACAAGTGGGCCCAAGACTCTCTTGGCATTGGTCCGGCCTATCCTGAGTCTCCCTGATGGGCAGGCCAAAGAGTGGTGCTTTTACTGTTAACTGTTGCATTTGCTTTTTCTCTAGTGACTGGAGACCTGCTCTTAGTAACATCCACAAGGGATTTCAACAGTGAGCAATATTGGACTGGGTGACTGCTCTTGTATTTCCCAGGTTGCTTTCTACTCTTGCTGTGTTTACATCACATGAGCTCATGAAATTTAGGGTTTGTAATTTCTAGCTCTCCCAGAATTATTTTGCTGGCAAATAGCTACTAGGTAGGTCAGATCTAACTACCAAGACCTCAAACTCAACCCAAATCATAATCTTCCCCAATTTTTTACCTTTCTCCTATAGTTTTTGTAAGGGACTGTTAATAATCAAGGTGTTTGGAAAACTGATTTCTCTCATTGCAGATGTGACAAGCCATAACTTCCAATAAAGGAGTTACCTTTCCCTACTTGCCTCAGCCTGGAATGGAGGGGCTCTGCTGTGAGTTATTACCTTGCTGCAAAACCTTTGGTAAATGGCTACCAAATGTCTCCTTATCACTCAAAACTCATCTAATTCCTTAAACTAAAGTCCTCCTCAAACCTTATACAGGTCACTTGTATTCAGGAGAAATGAATCAGGGACCTTTCTCACTAAACTATTTGGGCAAAAAAAAAAAAAATCATAAATGAGAGAGGAGAAAATCTTGTTTGCTAAAGGGCTGCTGGGTGAGCTGCCTCTTGGCCTTTTGATAGCATCTTTGAGATGGAAATGGCCAGCTGCCTGACCTTCTGTTCAGTGACCCTTTTTGTACAAAGTCAAATTGCAGCCGCCTCACAGCAACAATTCACCTATGGACACAAACAGGATTTCCATTTTTTCTAACCTTTTTTTTTCCTGGTGCATTTGTTACCATGAACATTTTCCCCCCCTACTATCCACATAAAAGACATGATGGTTAAAAAAAGAAGCCCTTTTCATCAAAAGGATTGCAACTCATAAAGATTTCAAAATACTAGAGAAGTGTCTATCTTTAATTCAGCTCTCTCTCTGAGCCTTTAAATGTATTGTAATGCGAAAAGGCCAGTGAAAAGACTATATTCTGGAACAGTTTGGGGTTGTTAATGTTCCTACCCTTTTCTTGCATTTGAAGGAAAAAAAATAGTCTTAGTCCCGTTAAAAAGGAAAATTATTCGCACCCAATGGTGAACAAAAGGAGAAAGAAAAGACCAGTTCTATTTATGCAATGATGGTAGATCTAAAAAATAAATACCTTCATATTATTTATTTTCTGTGGAGCAATGTTGAACTGGAATTAGGAGTCGGTTTTAAAACGGGACCAGAATATGGCTGCAGTCTCCCTTGGGACCGTTGAAAGCCTGTGGCTCAAGAGGCAACGAAGGAAAGGAAGAGGGAGCCCTTTGACACCTTCCCTCCTCCCCCCTCAGGGCTCCCTCTTCTTTCTCCTCCCTGAGTCCTCTTTCTGCTCTAACTGGGTAGTGCAGGATTTCTTACCCAAGGCCATGCATCAGCACCCTGTTGGCCTGGAAGAATGCTCAGGACCTGCCTCCTAGGGAAGCTGGGGTTGTCTGGTGCTGCCCTGAGTCAGACTTCTCCATGAACAGGATCCCTTCAGACTGCAGAGAGGCCTGGGGGTGCCTGTCCTCCACGGGATGGGGAGGCAGAAGCTTGCTCAGTGGCAAAGGGGAAGGTTCTTTTCCCTGGGTTTGTCAAGGGAGCTAAAGAAACTAGTTCATAGTATTTTGATGGTTAAAGTGAGGTTCTGATTCAACAGATATTTACCAGTCCCCACTGTGAGGCTGCCCCATTAGCTAAGTCAGTCCCTGGGAGACTATATGCAGAGAGAAAGGAGCAGATTCTGAGGACAGACTATTCTCAGTTTGGACCCTGGCTTGGCCACTTATTAGCTGTCTGACTGTGAATACATTAATTAAAGGTTTGAAGCCTCATAGTATTACCAGTAAACCGAAGGCTAATACATGCCTCATGGGCTGATATGAAGATTAGATGGAATGATGTATGAAAAATTGCCAAGCTCAGAGTTTGGTACATAGTAAGCACTCAGAAAACATTCCTTCCTTCTCCTCCTTCCCACTCAACAGGCAAGGGTTTGAAAGAAATGGCCAGATGAGCATTTGAATCCTGATTTTATAAAAACTCCACAGATTCTCCTTGTGTACACGAACCCAAGGATGTTAGCTACTCCCTGTGAAATTTTCATCAAGATTCGAATTTCGAATAAGTGTGTTCTGCTTTTTACTGGCTAAAATTGTATGGGTGATGATTACAATCACACAGAGGGAAAAAATGTAAGGATTCCATTCTTTCACCTGCTTCCTGTGGGGACTATTTCACTATACCACATCAAGTTCACACCCTGTCAAAAAAAATAATGAAAAAACCCCCTCAAATGGAGGGGGTGGGAGTAAGGGAGGGGAGAGGATGCAGATAACTGTAATTGAACAACAATAAAGTAATTAAAAAAACCCCAAACCCTCAAACAAACCATATTAGAGAAAACTGAAAAATTTTCTTATCCCCCACTAATCCTTAATTCTTTCATCTTAATACTTTATTGTTCACTAACAGCAGTATGCCATTTATAATCTAGTCTTACTGAATGCAAACCTGTTTTTACAAGTCACAATCAAAGCACATGTGATAGTTTGCATTCTTTTATTAACATCGTATCATAACTTAAACAACAATAAAAAGTAAAAAAATAAAGTTTAAAGTGATCATGCAAAAAAAATATATCATAAGCATTTTCAGGTTGCTGTCTAGTCCTCATAATTTTAATGTTTATGATTGCAAAATGTCCCATCCTTTTATATTATCAAACTTGTCCATTTTGGTCCCAAATTTGTATAGGTTATTCATGTATGGCAAGAAGGTTAAAAATACTTGTAAACTGTGACATTTAGTCACAGCTTAAATGATGATAACATAAGTAATCCTTCATAGAGGTGAAGGGACCAAGGAGTCTGAAGTTTGTGCAAAACCCAACCTATGATGGCAAGTTTAAGGTTTGGAAAGCCCCGGTTAGTCTTTTCCTTTGTTCTTCTCTCCTATTCAGCTTTTAAAAGCTGACTCCAGGCAGAATTGCAATAAAGACTCCTTACCTACATAAGGAGTATCTAGTGCCAGGAGTTCTGTTTTTATACTGATAACCAGATATCAAAGGGGCTCAAATTTGTCTGGTTGTTCCTGATAGAGATCTGCACTTTCAGAGGCCTCACTGAACTGAGTCTGTGACCCTCCTGAGACAGATCCATTGTTACTTGTGGAACACAATTTTTCTGATCCCACGCACGGAAGCACATTCCTTGCAGAGAGCAGGTAGGCGTCACACCTTTTGTGTGCTCTTGTCCTGTGTAAAGATCAAATCCCTGTAGCTACGTGAGCTTTTATACTTTGACTTCATGATGGCAAATCATTCGATGAAAGTGAATTTGCGTGTGGAGCTTTGGACTACCTTTAGAAGGCTGGAAAATGTTTTTTAATTTCCACAGATATGATTGAAATTTCAAAACTTTGTATTTCACTCGTACCATCAGGCCCTTTAACCAGTCCTTGGATTAACTAAGATCTGAGTTTATACCAACCTTTCTCTTTGGCCCTTTGTCTGACAGTATGACACCCAGTGGATGTGGAATGAATGAGTGAAGCTAGAAGTCTGGGCAGGGGTTAAATTCATAGATTTGCTAATACCTTTTCCACATACTCACTCTCATAACTATGGATTTAAACACTTTTGAAAAATTGAAAATGCTGAAAAGTTTTGGGAGTATGTGAATTTATTTCCCTGCCTTGCAGAGAACTCCTTTTATAACCTTGGAAAAGTCATTTCAATTGGATGGGCCTCAAGTTTTCAAATCTGTAAAATGTGGTCAACCGAGTGTTAATGGGTAAAGAACTATCCAGGTATCATTTCTCTGAGGCCAGCACCCTCTCTATCTAACTGGCTCATCCCAACACATCTCCACATGGCCAGGCAGTGGCAATGGATGATCTTCATGTCTTCTTCTGGCGCTAATCTCCTATGACTCCAGGATCCAGTTTTTCAGCATCAGACTCTGGGTAGAAGCAGCAAGGACAAGTATGCTTAGTGTTAGTAGGCGTTTGGGTAGATGGCATCGCTGTGGGTACTGTATGCCTAGGCTGGGCTGGGAGAATCAGCTGTTTCTTTTGTCAATCAGTAATATGGAGGGCACTTATGGGACTATGTGAGAGTTCATGCATTGATTGATTATGCCAGTAAGACTCATTTATTTATATATTTGCCTATTTAATGGTTTTACTTCAATTGGCAAATATTTTCCCACAAAAATACAAAAAAAAACCCTCAAATGCTCATTCTTCTTTGACATTCACTGTCTTAGTTAATGTTACCACTAACCAGCTAGGAGGCTAAAGCAAAACTTCTGGCATTATCCTTGATCTCTCCCTAAATTCACCACTAAGTCCGTTTCAATTTAACCTTTCATAGAACTCTGAGTTTTCTCCACTCCTCCCAGTCTTCAAACCTGCCTCTCTAGTTTGAGTTACCACAACTTTCCCTTGAGTACTGCAGTCACCTCCTAACTGGTCTCATCTCAACCTTTGTCTCCCTCTAATATGTTTTCACTATAGGAGAGATAGTGGAAATATCCTCCAGGTTGGAAACTGATCATATGGTCACCCTCCTTTATCTTTTGTATGGTCAACCATGGCATTTTGGATAACGACCAAAATTCTTAGTATATACATAAAAGCCTTGTGTAGTCTGGTCCTTGACTGGTGATCACTTGATTTTTAAAAAATATTTTATTGTTTACTTTTAGAGAGAGGGGAAAGGATGGAGAAAGAGAAGGAGAGAAACATTGAAACCCAGGCATATGCCCTGACTTGGAATTGAACCAGTGAACTTTGGCTTGTTAGAAGACACCCAACCTATTGAGTCACACACCAGTCAGGGCTGATTGCTTGCTTTTTGTCCTCTGTCCTCATGGACCTTCTCTCATCCAGCATGTTCCTCATTGAAGTGAAAGTGCCCCCATCCTCCCCCATATCTCAGCTCAAGTGCTCCCTCTTTTAAAAAGAAATTAAAAAAAATCCTCACCTGAGGATATATTTAATGATTTTAGGGAGAGAGGAATGGAGAGAGAGACTGAGAAACATCAATGTGAGCGAGAAACTTGATTGGTTGCCTCCTGTACACACCCTGACTGGGGATCAAACCCACGGCCTACGAATATGCCCTGACCAGGGATAGAACATACAACCTTTTGGTGTATGGGAGGATGCTCCAAGCAACTGAGCCACTTGGCCAGGGCTTGAGTGCTTCTTCTTCAAGGAAGCCTTGCTGATTCCTCTCAATCCAAATAGGTCCTCTTGTCCTAAGCTTTTACAGGGACACAAGCTTTTCCTCTGAAGAACAGAGGCTTAGATAGATTTAGTTAATATGTCCAAAGTTAAACAGCTAATAAGTGGTGAAACTGTTAATAGAACCAGGATTCAGGACTGTGTACTATTCTAAATGCTTTGCTGTTAACGGCTATGCCAGAGAAGGGAAACAGGTTTCATCTCACATGGTTATTTTGATTAATAGTGCTGCCTGCAATGCTGTGATGAAAAGGATTCTGAGGTTGTATCCTGATGTAGGAGAGGAGTATATCATGATTGATTAGTGATGCCTGCCATAGGTGAAGGATTGGAGAGGGAAGGTATACAAGACAGGTATTTGCCCTGTGTAAATATAATATTGTATAATGTAATACTACTCATTTTATTTTTAAAAACAAAATCAGCAGCAGAACATCCTTTAGGTCCAGAAAATCAGGAGCAGAATCCAAGACCCCTTAAAAAGGATAGAGAGCCTCGAAACACCAGGCTCCTAAGGGTACCAATCAAGCAGTAGTGAAACATTATTCTTATTTCTTACTGTGAATGGTCTCTTTACAAACTTCTTTTATCTTCTCTGTTTTCCAGACAACTTTGATTGGCATGCCACTGTAACTTTTTATAACAGTAGGCCAGGACTGTTAGAAGCAGCTGAGAGAGATGCGGGCTTGCTCCAGGACTTTTTCAGTCACACACCTCCAAGATGCCTTTTAGCATAGCACAGTGGAAAACCAAACTTACTTTTCATAGCTCAGTTCCAGAAAGGTGAGGGTGGAGGTAATGTGGGATGAGGCAACTTTAGCCACTTTCTCCTCAAGCCCACTTGACTGGCATCTCTCTGAAGATCTGGGATTTTTCTTATGTTTCTAGGTAGCTGCCCTAAAGTATCCAATACAGTGTTTGACACACAGTATTTCAAGATGATTTGACTCATTTTACTTGTGGAAGGTCCCAACTTGCCCAAGCCAAAGGCATTGCCTTATTCTCTAGTTAATGAGTTATTTCCCCTGCCATGTCTGTTACCCATGGTCTGGTACTGGGTATTTGTTATGAATGTTTAGGTAACTTTCTTGCTGTTGTACTTAAGAGCTTTCTTTCATCTTGGGCAGAAGGCTGTACCAAGAGCATATGAGTACAATAAGCTTACCTCAGCTCTAAGAAGGCACAGGCATGTGGATCTCTGCCCCATCCTGATACAAGAAAGAAATAGAGGTTATAGCATTTCAGTATTCTGGTTCAACATTATGTGTTCCTGTTTCAGAATTCTGACTTCTGAGGATCTGAGTTCTTGTCTGTCTCTTTAAATCCCTTCTGCTTCCATGTTGGCATGATATTTCTCGTCAATATTTTGTTATTGGATTCTAAATGTTGGTGTGCTCCTGGGGACAGCGTTCAGTTCATAGCTCTTCACTTTACTATCTAATCTCACTGGTCATCTTATCTAGTTCCATGGCTTTCGATGCCATTATAAGCTGGTGATTCCCAATTTTATATCTCTAGCCCCAAGAGTGCCCTGAATCTTAGATATTTACATTCCACTGCTGCTAAATATTTCTATCCAGGTGTCTGACACAGCATTTCAGACTTAAAATGTGCAGAGAAGAGACTTTTATTTCACTCCAAATCCTCCGTCTTCTGTTCTCAGCATCATCAGGTCAAAGATCTGTTTTTCCTTCACATTTTACATCCAGTACATCAACAAGCCTGTCAGTTCTATCTTCAAAATATACTGCAGTTCTGACCCTGTCTCAATACCTCCTTACCACCATCTTAGTACTGGCTTCTTTTGTTTCTTATCTAGACTAGCAATAGCCACCTAACTGATTTCCTTAATTCTACCATCATTAGTCTCTATTTTATTTTTTGATATTAATGTTGGTAGAATAATCTTTTTTTTTAAAGACAGACTTTGTTTTTTTTTTAAGATCAGTTTCAAGTTCACAGCAAAATTGACAGAAAGGTAGAGATTTTCCACACACCCCTCCTGCCCTCATACATGTATAGTCTTCCCCATCATGAACATCCTACACCAGAGTGGTACATTTGTTAGAACTGACAAATGTACACAGACACATCATTATCACCCAAAGTCCGTACTTTACATTAGGGTTTATTCTTGGTGTTGTACATTCTGTGGGTTTGGACATATGAATAATGACATGTATCTACCATTATAGTGTCAGACAGAGTAGTTTTACTGTCCTAAAAAATCTTCCATGCTCTGCTTATTCATTCCTCTTTCCACCCAGCCCCTGACAACCACTGATATTTTTACTCTTTCTGTAGTTTTTCCTTTTCCGGAATGTCATATAATTGAAATCATATAATATGCAGCCTCTTCTAATTGGCTTCTTTCACTTGTAATATACATTTAGGTTTCCTCCCTGTCTTTTCATGGTTTGATAGCTCATTTCTTTCCAGTGTTGAATAATATTCCATTGTCTGGGTGTACCAGTTTATTTGTCTTACTGAAGGGCATCTTGGTTTCTTCCAAGTTTTGGTAATTATGAGTAAAGCTATTACAAACATTCACATTCAGATTTTTGTGTGGACATGTGTTTTCAATACCTTTGGGTAAAAACCAAGGAGCACAATCACTGCATCATGTGAGTAGTTTCCTTCCTTCCTTCCTTCTTTCCCTCCTCCCTCTCTCTCTCTCTTTCATGTGAGTAGTTTTATAAGAAACTGCCAAACTGGAATAAAAGGGAGGGAGGGGAAGATGGCAGTGGAGTAGGTGGAAGTTGAGCCCATTTGCTTGTGCCCCCAGCATGGATTTTCAGCTGATCTTCCAACAAGTGACCTGAGAAATCAATGGAATCTCAGTTGATATGAATTTTGAAGCCAAGGAGTACAGAGGATGCTTTGCACCATCTGCACCTGTACAACAGCATATAACACATGGTGGGTGGTGTGACTCTCAGTCAGCCAGCTTGAGGGAAGAACCCAACAAAAACCCAATGTATGTGGGCTCTTACAACAAGAGAGCCCACATACATGGCATAAATGACATCCCAAGAGCCCTGTTCTCAGCATCATCAGGTCAAAGGGCCAGGATATCAAGAAGACTGCACTACTGAGTCCCACAGGTCTCCTACCTCAGAAGCCAGCCCACGAAGACAAGGTGTCAAAATAGATCAATCTAATATGCAGAAACAAACAAAAAAGAGTCACCTAAAATGGTGAGACAAAGAAACAACCCCCAATTGAAAGGAAAGGAGGAATCCCCAGAAAGAGTGCTAAATGAAATTGAGGCAAGCAATCTATCAGACACAGAGTTCAAACTAATGGTTATAAGGATGCTCAGGGAACTCAGTGAGAACTACAAGAAACTCTATGGGAGATACAAGGAACTTAATGAGAACTACATCAGCTTGAAAAATGACATAGAAACTGTGAATAAGAGCCAGGAAGAAATGAAGAATACAATATCTGAAATGAAGAATACACTAGAAGGAATTAAAAGCAGGCTAGATGAAGCTGAGGATCCAATCAGTGAGTTGAAAGCCAAGGTAGAAGAAAACACCCAGACAGAGTGACAAAATAAAAAGAGACTAAAAAAGAATGAAGATAGTTTAAGGGAGCTGCAGGAAAACATGAAATATAATTGTATTCACATCATAGGGATACTAGAAGGAGAAAAAGAGGAGCAAGGGATAGAAAACCTGTTTGAAAAAGTAATGACAGAAAACTTTCCAAACTTGGTAAGGGAAAAAGTCACACAAGTCCAGGAAGCATGGAGGGTCCCAATCAAGATGAACCCAAAGAGATCCACTCCAAGACACATCATAATTAAAATTTAAAGACAAAGAGAGAATCTTAAAGGCAGCAAGAGAGAACAGTTAGTAACACAAGGGAGCTCTGATAAGGCTAGCAGCTGATTCTTAACAAAGCTAGTACAAGCCAGAAGAGAATGGCACGAATTATTCCAAGTAGTGAAAAGCAAAGCCAGCAACAAAGACTACTCTATCCAGCAAGGCTATTTATTAAAATGGAAGGTGAAATAAGGAGCTTCTAGAATTCCACCCCCGCCAAAGGCTGTAAGAGCACATCTCCACCAAAGGATCATTGCAAGATATGCTAAAGGAACTGCTTTAAGAAGATGAAGAAAAAGAATGAGAGGGAGAGGAACACAGGTACAGAGGGGGAAAATGGCAATGGATAAGTACCTATCGATAATAATCTTATATGTAAATGGATTAAATGCTGCAATCAAAAGACATAGGGTAGCTGAATTATCCATTCATGATCTGCATATATGCTGTCTACAAGAGACCCACCTCAGAAGAAAAAAAATATACACGGGTTGAAAGCGAAGGGATGGAAAAAAATATTCTAAGCAGACAGACATGACAAAAAAAGCTGGGGTAGCAATACTTATATCAGACAAAATAGACTTGAAAACAAAGGCCATGAAGAGAGACAAAGAAGGTCTCTACATAATACTTAAAGGAGTAGTTCAACAAGAGGATGTCATTCTTATATGTAAACATATATGTACTCAACATAAGAGCACTTAAATATATAAGGAAAATCTTGAGAGGAATTCAAGAAAGAGATTGACAGCAATACAGTCATCATAGGGGATCTTAACACTCCATTGTCAACAATGGATAGATCTTCCAAACAAAGAATCAACAAAGATATTGTGGCATTGAGGGACACTCTAGATAAAATGGACTTAATTGACATATACAGCACATTTCACCCCAAAGAAGCAAAATATACATTCTTTTCAAATGCATGTGAAACATTTTCAAAGATAGCCCAATGGTAGGTCACAAAAAAAGCCTCAAAAATTCAAGAAAATTAAAATCATATGAAGCATCTTCTCAGAGCACAATGGCTTATAACTAGAAACCAACCTCAAGGAAAAAACTAAAAAACATTCAAATACATGGAGACTGAGCAACATGTTATTAAATAATGAATGAGTTAACAATGAGATCAAGGGAGAAATAAAAAAGTATCTGGAAACAAATGAATTGAACACATGACAACCCAAAACCTATGAGATACAGCGAAGGCAGTCCTGAGAGGGAAGTTCATAGCAATACAGACCTACCTAAAGAAGATAAGAAAAATCTCAAATAAACAACCTAATTTTACAACTACAAGAAGTAGAGGAACGAGAACAACCAAAACCCAGAGCTTGTAGAAGGAAAGAAACAAGATCAGCGTAGAATTAAATGACATAGAGACTGAAAACAACAACAGCAACAGCAACAACAACAACAGTTCAAAGGGTCAGTGAATCCAGGAGCTGGTTTTTTGAAAAGACAAACGAAATCAACAAACCTTTAACCAGACTCATCAAGAAAAAAAGAGAGGACCCAAATAAATAAAATCAGAAATGAAAGAGAAGTTACAACTGATACCACAGAAATACAAAAGATTGTAAGAAATTACTATGAACAACTATATGCCAAGAAATTGGACAACCTGGGCAAAATGGATACATTTCTACAAACATACAATTTTCCAAATGAATCAAGAAGAAGCAGAAATCCTGAATTGACTGATAACAACTAGTGAAATTGAAGCAGTAATCAAAAAACTCCAAGCACACAAAAGCCCTGGACTGGATGGCTTTATAGGTCAATTTTACCAAACATTTAAAGAAGAACTAACTCCCATCCTTCTCAAACTATTTCAGAAAATTCAAGAAGAGGGAACACTCCCAAACTCTTTTTATAATGCCAGTATTATCCTAATCCCAAAACCAGATAAAGGCACAACAAAGAAAGAAAACTACAGGCCAATATCTTTGATGAACATAGATGCTAAAATCCTCAACAAAATATTAGCAATCCAGATCCAGCCATACATTATAAAGATCATACACTATCATCAAGTAGGATTTATCCCAGGGATGAAAGGATGGTACAATATTCAAAATTGATAAATGTAATGTATCACATAAACAAAATAAATAACAAAACACACATGATCATATCAATAGATGATGGAAAAGCATTTGGTAAAATCCAGAACCAATTTATGTTAAAAACACTCAGCAAAGTGGGAATAGATGGAACATACCTCAACATACTAATGACCATATATGAGAAACCTATTGCCAACATCATATTCAATAGGCAAAAACTAAAATCTTTCCTCTTAAGATCAGGAAGAAGACAAGGGTGTCCACTTTTACCACTCTTATTCAACATAGTACTGGAAGTTCTAGCCACAGCAATCAGATAAGAAAAAGAAATAAGAGGCAAATTGGAAAGAAGGATGTAAAACTGCCATTATTCATAGATGACATGATAGTGTATGTAGGAAACCCTATTGTACCCACCAAAAAGCGATTTGACCTAATAAGTGAATTTTGCAAAACAATGGATACGAAGTCATATTCAGAAATTGAAGGCATTTTTGTATGTCAACAATGAACTATCAGAAAGAGTAACTAAGAAAAATTCCCATTTACTATAACAACAAGAAAAATAAAGTACATAGGAATAAATTCAACCATGTAGGTAAAAGATCTATACTCAGAAAACTATAGAACACTAAAGAAATAAATTGAGGAAGATACAAATAAATGGAAGCATATACTGTGTTCATGGATTGGAAGAATTAACATCATTCAAATGTCCATACTACCCAAAGCAATCTATAGATTCAACACAATTCCTATTAAGATAACAATGGCATATGTCACAGATCTAGAACAAATACTTCAAAAATTTGTATGGAACAAAAAAAGACTCCAAATATCCTCAGCAATCTTGAGAAAGAAGAACAAAATAGGAGGGATCACAATACTTGATATAAAACTATAGTACAAGTCCACTGTAATCAAAACAGTCTGGTACTGGCATAAGAACAGACATAGATCAATGGAACAGAATAGAGAACCCTATGGTCAATTAATATTTGACAAAGGGTACATGAGCATACAATGGAGTAAAAATAGCTTCTTCAATAAATGGTGTTGGGAGAACTGGACTGGTACATGCAAAAAAGAAAAAAGAAACTACACCAACTTACACCATACACCTGAATAAACTCAAAATGGATAAAAGACTTAAATATAAGTTGTATCATGATAAAAGTCTTAGACCTAGAGGAAAACATAGGCAGAAAATTTCAGATATCTAACATAGCAATATTTTTTGCTGATATATTGCTACAGAAATAAAGGAAAAAAATAAACTAATAGGACGACATCAAATTAAAAAGCTTCTGCATGGCTAAAGAAGCCATCATCAAAATTAAAAGGGAACCGACTGTATAGGAGAACATATTTTCAGTGATACATCAGATAAGGGTTAAATCTGAAATATATAAAGAACTCATACAACTCAACACCAGGGAGACAAACAATCCAATTAAAAAATGGGCAAAAGACTGGAATAGATACTTCTCCAAGGAGGACATACAGATGGCCCATAGATTATGAAAAGATGTTCAACATCACTAGCCATCAGAAATACAGATTAAAACCACAATAAGATATCATCTTACACCTGTCAGAATGGCCATCATTAATAAATCAACAAACAACAAGTACTGGAGAGGATGAGGAGAAAAGGGAACCCCAGTGCACTGTTGGTAATACAGATTGGTGCAGCTACTGAGGGGAAAAGTGTGGAATCTCCTTAAAAAGCTAAAAATGGAACTTCCTTTTAACCCAGTGATTCCTCTGCTGGGAATATACCCTAAGAGTTCTGAGTCACCAATTCAAAAGAACTTATGAACCCCTATGTTCATAGCAGTGCTATTTACAATAGCCAAGTGCTGGAAACAGCCTAAGTGCCCATCAGTAAATGAGTGTACCAAAAAACTGTGGTACACTTACACAATTGAATACAATGCACTAGAAAGAAAGAAGACACTTCCACCTTTTGTGACAGCATGGATGGAACTGGAGAATATTATGTTAAGTGAAATAAGCCAGTTGGTGAAAGACAAATACCATATGGTCTTGCCTATAGGAGAAATCTAATGAACAAAATAAACTAACAAGCAAAATAGAACCATAGGAATGACAATATGGAACAGACTGATAGCAACCAGAGGGGAGTGGGGAAAGGGATAATGGTGGAAAGAAGAGGAAGGTACTAATCAAAGAACATGTATGAATGACCCATAGCCATGGACAATGGTGTGGGATTGGCTGTTGGAGTGGGGGTTGGGCTCGGTGAAGGATGGCAAAGAGGGAAAATTTGGGACAATTATAATGGAATAACAATAAAAAATTATAAAAAAGAAATTGCAAAACTATCTTCTAAAGAAGCTATACCATTTTGTATCCCCATACTGCAACGAATGAGTTCTTATTGTTCCACAGTGAATGATCTTTTGAAAATGTAATACAATCATATTACTCCTGTACTTAATATTCTGCAAATGGCTTCTTATCACACTTAGAGTGAAATCCAAAGTCTATCATAGCTTACCTGGCCCTAAAAATATGGCCCTTTTTGGAAAACTAGTGCACTGTTGGTGGGAATGCAGACTGGTGCAGTCATTTTGGAAAACAGTATGGAACTTCCTCAGAAAACTAAAAATGGAACTGCCTTTTGACCCAGCAATTCCACTGCTGGGATTATATCCTAAGAGCCCTGAAACACCAATCTAAAAGAACCTATGCACCCCAATGTTCATAGCAGCACAATTTACAATAGCTAAGTGCTGGAAGCAATCTAAGTGCCCATCAGCAAATGAGTGGATCAAGAAACTATGGTACATTTACACAATGGAATTCTATGCAGCAGAGAGAAAGAAGGAGCTTATACCCTTTGCAACAGCATGGATGGAACTGGAGAGCATTATGCTAAGCAAAATAAGCCAGGTGGTGAAGGACAAATACCATATGATCTCACCTTTAACTGGAACATAATCAACAAAAGAAAAAAGCAAGAAAAACATAACCAGAGACATTGAAATTAAGAACAATCTAACAATAGCCAGAGGGGAGCGGGGAGGAGGCTATGGGGAGAAGGGTTTTCAGGAATCACTATAGAGGACACACGGACAGAACCAAGGGGGAGGGTAGAAGAAGGGGAGGGTGGTGGGATTGGAGGGGATGGGGGGAGGGGAGAGGAGAGGATCCAGACAACTGTAATTGAAGAACAATAAAGTAATTTTAAAAAATAAAAAAAAATATGGCCCTTTTCTACTTCTTTAAACTCTCTTACTCCTCATTCACCATGCTCTAATGACACCAGTCTTCTTTCATTCTCTTAAGCTCTATAACTTCGTTCTTGTCTCAGGAACTTTGCACTTGTCGCTCCCTTTTTCTGACATATTATTTAAAGTAACATGCCAACCCCACCATGTCTTCACTCCTTTTTTCTTCATGACACTCACCTCTACTTGAAATTATAGCATATATTCATTTGTTTACTTGCTTATCCATCTTTCTTTCCCATTACAATGTAAATTCTATGAGGGTAGGGATTTTGTCAATTTCCCCATGGCCTAGAATAGTGCTGTTGTGCAACAAATGTTCAATAAATATTTACCAAATAAATAAGTGAATAGATTTGTAATCCATAGATTATTTTTTCTCTCTGGGTGGCAATTTGCTCATCTGGAGAATAAGTGGTTGCATTAGATGACTTCTGAGGACATGTTCAGTTCTAAACACACCAGGAACATATGAGAAATTAACAATTTAGTAAGTAAACAGAGCCTAACTTCTTTATGAGAGTAGGAATAAAATTTTAATTTTATAATAATTAAATTTTAATAATAATTCTCCCTTCCCCTGCTTGTATTTTATTATTTTTACCAAAATGTCTTTAGGGTCCAATTGTGTGCCTAACATTGGGTTGAGAAAAACTCTGAGACCTAAAACAGATTTTAAGTATTGGTGCTGAAGTCATCCAGAGTTAAGGAAATGCAGCTATGAACTGGAGAGTTTTTTTAAAGGAAGGAAGTTCATGCTTGGGCCAGAAGGTAGATTGGTTTTATGTTTGATCTAAGAATAGGTAGGCAGCCTTTAACTATTCTTAAGAAGGAAGTGGCATGATAAAAATGTACTATCTGGGAAATTATCTGATGACTTCTACCAGAATTGAGCTCCCTGAGCAGATTTTGAGCTACTTTGGGGTAGATGTATGCTTTTTCAACTCAGTTTTGAAGCATGGTTTCTAGCATATTCTAGATAGTAGAGATTATTCATTGGATAAAATTGGGGTGGACATTGAACCTGAAGGGTTAAGAGTTAGAAGCCCAGTGAGTATTGCCTGTTGTACTGGCTTCCACACATCAGTGAAGTGGGCAACTTTAGTATCTTCACTGGCTGGAGAGGAAACAGAAGATGAGATAGGTTCACAGCTCAAATCCTGTAGTTGAAGCTTGGACTTGAATCCAGAGCATCCTGAATTCCATGAAGCCTTGGTGTGAGACTACCTGCTCTTATGGCAAACACATACTTTTAGTATACAGACATGCTTATATGCCAGCCCCATTCCTGAGTTGATAATTACAACATAATTCAATCTGAAATTTTCTCCCATATGGAATTAGTATTCTATTTGGTAGCCACCCAGATTCCAAACAGTGAAGGCTCACCATCAAGAACTTGATTGAATGACCCACCTGGAATTGTTTATACTTCATTAACGCTTTTCATAAATCATGAGTTTGACAGGTTACTGGCATGGACTTCCCAAATCTCATAATTGTGTTTTGTTTTTCTCTTGCTTCATCAGTTTCCTTTCATAGGCTGACAGCTTAGCAAATGTTACTTGAAATACCAGCTACTGCATTGAGCAGTTCTAGTGTGAGTAACTACTATATGCCCAGTACTGCTGAGGGGTCTGAAGACTGGCTTGTATGCAATCTTGGTTCTGCCATATATTAGCTGGATGACCTTGGCAGATCACTGCTGTCATTTCTGTGGGGAAAAAAATGTCATTTGACTGGTAACTGTTTCATAAGGCCATTAAGAGGATGACATGAGATAACATAAGAAAAGAATTTGGTGCGGTGTCTGACACACACTGTGTGCTGAATAAAAATGGTCATGATCGCAGTTCTGCTATTAGTAAGCCCCAAGAAGACCTGAGCATTCAGAGACTGGAGGGATCTCAAGCGATCAGCCCCTAATTATAGAGTGATAGCTATCGCCCTTATGTCTATCCATAATAGGTGAGTTGTGGGAAAAACAAAGATCTTGAGTTGATCTAGGTTGTTATTTGAATTTTTTATCTTGGGTGGCTGGGAAGCCAAGCCAAGACTGTGGACTGTAATGAAGGTGTGCAGAGGACTGGTGTTTCCTACTACTATTATAACCTCTGTGCAGGCTTGTTTTAATATTCTCAGAGTCTCTTACAATAGCGCTTAACAGGTGAGCAGACTTTTTACAACTGCCTGTTGAATGGAAAGAAAAATGAGGCAAAATAGAAGATAATTCCATTGTTTACATCTGTATGTCTATATATCTATATCTATATATATTTGCCTATTATAAAAGTATTATATGCATCCTGTAAAAAATCAAATAATACCAAAATATATAAAGAAAAATAGTCTCCTGAAATTTTACCCTCAGAGATAACTATTGTTAAAAATTTGGTTTCTATTTTCCCTGATTTTAAAAATGCGTATATTAACATATATCTCTTATAAAAGTAGGTTCATATTATTTTTTTAAAATATTTTATTTTTATTTATTTTTAGAGAGAGGGGAAAGGAGGGAGAGAGAGAGGGAGAGAAACAGCAATGTATGGTTGCCTCTCACATGGCCCTCACGGGGATCTGGCCTGCAACCTAGGCATGTGCCCTGACTGGGAATCGAACCGGGACTGCCTGGTTCCCAGCCCGCGCTCAATCCACTGAGCTACACCAGCCAGGGCAGTAGGTTCATATTATTTGATATGATCTACAATTCATTTTTAAATTTAGCTGTATCTTAGGAAATTTTTTGAAACCATTTCATATAGGTGTACATTTATTTTTAAGGGTCGCACTATTTTTATCATGTTTGCATCATGCATATATTTATCCACTCCTCTCGATGGAAATTTAGATAGGTTGTCATTTTTTCAATATACTATACAATACTTCAAGAAGTATTCACATTCATATCTTTGCCTTACTGGGAAAAGAATTCTATTGGGAAAAAAACCGAATAGTCGAATTGCTAGATGGAAGAATATGCATGTTTGAAATTTTGATGTCATGCAATCTACTGTTATAACTTCCTTTGAATTGGAAAATGTGGTTGAATTCCAGCCTTGCTTTGTTCCTACCTGAAACAACAGGATGAGCTGCTTATCCTAGTGCTCTTCCACTTACACAATAATAAAGGATGCTGAAGGTGGGTACATAGGGTGCTTATATGTTGTAGCTGAAGAAGATGTCTTTTAGCTGGGAATTTCATTCTCTCTGACCAAGTAGCTTTAAGGGGAAGATGCATATGGATGGATGAGGAAGGAAAGAGTTGTCCACGCAAGAGCCAAAATAAATAAACAAGATGATGAACCAAAGAGCAAATATCTCCTATAAGATAATTCAGCCTGGTGTTGTGACATGTTTCCATAATGTGTCAATATCAGAGTTCAGAAACAGAAAAATATTCCACACATGAGGGGCAAAATAGTTATGAACTGAGCAACCTCTCCGCCTCTACCCCCACTCCTAGCATTTTGTCCTATCTGTCCCTGACCCCAGCCCAAGGTTGTGAATATTTTATGTCTGGAAGGGTGAATGCTTCTGCAAAATTACTACAAAACTTGCTCTCCCAAGACTTCTAGCTAAAATGGGCACATAGGTAGATACACTTTGCCTCCTTGCACAACCAAAAGAAGGACAACAACAATTTTAAAAACAAAGACCAACAGAACTGACAGAAAATTGAACTGTATGGAAGTCAACAACCAAGGAGTTAAAAACATTCATCCAGATCAGTAGGAGGGGCGGAGATGGGCAGCTGGGCAGAGAGGACTTGGGCAAGGCAGTAGCTGGAGGACTGGGCGAGGCGGCAGCTGGTGGACCCGGTAGTCCCACATTTGCTTGCAGATAAATCCGGAGGAACAACAGGGGAGTAAGACAGACCTCCCAACCTAGGGTTCCAGTGCAGGGAAAGAAAGCCTCAAAACCTCTGACTGAAAAAGCCGGTGAGGCAACCCTCACAAGAGAGTTTGTTGGAGAGACCCATGGGGTCCTAGAATGTACACAAACCCACCCACCTGGGAATCAGCACCAGAAGGGCCAATTTGTTTGTGGGTAGTGGGGAAAGTGACTGAAAGCCTTCAGAGAGCTGAACAAGCCACATTATTCCTTCTTGGACTCTTCCCCAACATACAGAGTCACAATGCAGCAACATGGGTTACCCCACCCTAGTGAACATCTAAGACTATGCCCCTTATTATGTAACAGGTGCACTGAGACAAAAAAAAAAGCCCAAATGAAAGAACAGATCAAAGCTCCAGAAAAAATACGACCAAGCGACGAAGAGATAGCCAACCTATCAGATGCACAGTTCAAAACACTGGTAATCAGGATACTCACAGAAATGGGTGAGTACGGTAGCAAAATAGAAGAAAAAGTGAAGGCTATGAAAAGTGAAATAAAGGAAGTTTATAGGAAACCAACAGTGGCAGGAAGGAAACTGGGACTAAAATAAATGGTTTGGAGCAGAAGGAAGAAATAAACATTCAATCAGAACAGAATGAAGAAACAAGAATTCAAAAAAACGAGGAGAGGCTTAGGAACCTCCAGGAGGACTTTAAACGTTTCAACATCCAAATCATAGTGGTGCCACAGGGACAAGAGGAAGAGCGAGAAATTGAAAACTTATTGGACAACATAATGGAGGAGAATTTCCCCAATCTGGCGATAGAAGTAGATTTCTAAGAAGTCCAGGAAGCTCAGAGTCCCCAAAAAGTTGGGCCCAAGGAAGAACACACCAAGGCACATCTTAATTACATTACCCAAGATTAAAGATAAGGGGAGAATCTTAGAAGCAGCAAGAGTAAAGGGGGCAGTTACCTACAAAGGAGTTCCCATAAGACTATCAGCTGATTTCTCAAAAGAAACCTTACAGGCAAGAAGGGGCTAGACAGAAATATTCCAAGTCATGAAAGGCAAGGACCTACATCCAATATTACTTTACCCAGCAAAGTTATCATTTAGAATGGAAGAGCAGATAAAGTTCTTCCCAGATAAGGTCAAGTTAAAGGAGTTCATCATCACCCAGCCCTTATTATATGAAATGTTAAAGGGATATATCTAAGAAAAAAATAGATAAAAAATATGAACAGTAAAATGACAACAAACTTACAACTATCAACAATCGAACCTAAAACAAAAACAAAGATAAAAATGAACTAAGCTAACAACTAGAACAGGAACAGAGTCATAGAAATAGAGATCACATGGAGGGTTATCAGCATTGGAGGAGGAGGGAGAGAAAGGGGGAAAAGGTACAGGAAATAAGTAACATAAATGGTAGGTAGAAAATAGTCAGGAGGAGGTTAAGAATAATATAGGAAATGTAGAAGCCAAAGAACTTATATATATGACCCATGGACATGAACTAAGGGGAGGGATGCGGGTGGAAGGGGGTGTGCAGGGTGGAGGGGAATAAAGGGGGGAAAATGGGACAACTGTGATAGCATAATCAATAAAATATATTAAAAAATGGAAAAAATCATTACAAAACTGGAGACTTCCTTATTGTGGTGAAGATGAAGGGGGAGAGGAGGAAGGGCTGGAATCAGGATGGCTTTGCAGCACTGGCAGGGATTTCAGAGTGATTTACTGTGGATTGATTTGCAGTTTATTCTGCAGCCATTGTTTGTAATGTGCTTTGCCAGCTCATGTACCCTGAACTTTAATTGTTCTAAATTAAACTATGGGGACCAGACAGCACACATTTCAATCAGAACGACAAAATATTGCACTGAATTCCATAGAGATATATCAGCCCCCGCTACGATGGGCTTGAACAAAAGGGAAGAGCAGAAGGAGCTCTCAGGAAGACATTTGATTAGAGTTGAATAGTTTCTGTTCTTTATCCGTACAAAGTAAAACCCAAGTGTGCCACCTCAACTTGAATATTCAGGCCATTTACCTAAGTATTAAGGAAATGTGTCCCTGAACTACATTGCCTTATACTCTTTTCTATTAGTGTTGATTTAAAAAAATGAGTTGAAGTGGTAGCTGGGTTAGCCTGGAAAAGCTGCAAGGAATTGTCAGGGTTTATTCAAATGCACAGAAGCTGAGTTTCTTCTGGAAAGAGGCTGCTCACTTTCCTCTTATTATTCCTTGTTGGAATGGGTTGTTTTAAATTATTCTGGAGCCTAGAAAAAAAGACCCGGAATCTAGGTAAGCAGCTTAAACCACAGCCTCCCTTGTTGGTTATATGTTTTTTTTTACCTCATCTTTTCCTCAAAATGTAAAAGCAATAATAATTGTTAAGATATACAAACATCACAGTCTATTCCAAATAATTTATTTTTTGACATTTACAGATATAAAAAAATAAAGGTAATACAGCACACACATAAATTCAAGTTATACTGAAAGGTATAAATGAACAGTGAAAGCTAATGATACTCTATACTCTCCAAAACCCAAAGATAACCACTGTTGATTTTCTACTGTCTTTTCAGCATGAATACATTTTTCAGAAATAGAGTACATTTGTGCAAAATGTACTTATTCATACTGTCTTATTTCTTTTTTTATTAAAGAGCATATGTTCCCAATTTAACACATTGAGTAAGCTCTTTTCCAGAAGTAATTCTTATTCTTTCAAATGGCCACATAATATTCAATTCAACACATACTTGATAATTTCTATAGTCCTCCATCAATGAGCATTTAGCTTGCTTGCAGCTTTTACTACTGGAATTGTTTTATGGCTTTATAAATACGTGTATTCAGAAGACAAATTGTAGCAGTGATATTGATGGGTGGAAAAGATGCTCACAATGCTAGGTATTGTCAAACAAGTTTTCACCAATTCTCATGTCTTAAGAAGATCTGAGAGTGTGTTTTTACCCTCAAAGCCACACAGTTGAAAAATAGGTGCATTTAGGGCAAAATTAAGACTTATACATCTATAATTACTTCGATATCTTTCTTAGCCTTAACTATTGTTACCCCTGGTTCTTCTTTCCTTTATAATCTATGACTTCAGGCCTTAGGTTTTGCTTTACACTAACTAATGTCTTTATTATTTTTAGGGCTGTTTTCTTATTTGACTAATAATGGGGTCCTCCAACATGTCAGGCTTAGCTAATTTTTCTGTGTGACTCAGAAGTGGCCTAGATTCATTTTCTTGTTCTCCCTGGATTTTATACAATCTCTTTCTCCTAATTTGTTGATTTGGACCCACTCCTAGGCTTATGCAGAACTCCCTGGGTTGAATCTTTGCTATCTCCTGGAGTTTACATGCCCATTTTCATAATTTCTGACATAGCCAAGTGCTTTTTGTCAGCTAACTTCAATTTTTATTCAGCAAGCACTGATTGAGAACCTACTGGGTGCTAGATACAGGATATCTGCCCTCTGGAGACCATGGCTCATCTGGAGAGACAGTCATGCAAACAGATGCTTACACCCCTGTGGTGACTGCAGGACAAATCTGAGGTGTTTGCAGTCTTTTGGGACTAGAAGAGAGAAAGCACTTAACTCTGCTCACTCAGGGAACCCTCTTGAAAGAGGTGATTACTAAACTGAGGCTTAAAAGATCAATATTTGCTTATTTTGAATAATTCCACTTCAATTATATTCCAAAGAAAGTCTTGAACATGCACACAGTAAGACAAGTATAAGATGTTCATTATAGCATTGTTTGTAAGAGTGAAAAATTGGAAACAAACTAAATGTCCAAACAATAGGGAAATAAATATGGTATAATTAGGTAATGAAGTACTATTTAGCCCTTAAAATAAATAAACCAAATATATATGTATATATATTTGATATAATGATATATATATCATTATGGATAGATCTTAAAAACATCATGTTGAGTGAAAAAAAGCAAGCTGCAGAGAGGCGACTTCAGTGTATGTCACTGTAAAAACAGAAAATAATACCATGGGTTTAGGGATATGTGTGTGTAGAGAAAGAAGTTGTTGATAGCAAGAATAAACACCAGCCTCAGGATAGTGGTTATCTGGTTTGGGAGAAGCAGGAGGAAAATGAGATTGGGGAGGAGAAAAAGGGGCTTTTTCTGTAATGTTTCATTTCTTTAAAAATGATATAATCAAATATGGCAAAATGTTCACATCCATTAGATAAAAGTGGCATGTACATTGGTGTTCACTTTATTATTCTTTGTATGTTTGAAGAATTTAATTAAAGAAGAACGAATAGGATTTCATTGATGGATAAGCTGGGGCCCTGTGGGTTTGTCTGAGGAGGCAGTGTTTTAAGGATATTTGCCATACTGGGTTAACTTGAGCAGCACTCTTAGAAAATGTTTTACAAAAGGGAGAGAGGAAACATCTCTTTGGGATGACTTCTAATGGTTTTAAACTTTGCTTTAGGGACACCTGGAGACTCCATAGAGTCCCTCCATGGCCCACTGCTAGAAGGGGAGGAAGGCATTCACCGGGTTGGGCTCAGGGACTCCCACACTCTTCCTCAGCCATAGCAGACTCATTTACATTTACTGTATTTGTTTGCACAATCATGTAAAATAGTCTTTGAACAAAGGTTCTGAGTTAAAAAAAAAAAAGAGTTTGGAAACACCTGCCTTGGCAGTCCTTTGCCTGAGTGGTTACTGTCTTTCATCTTTTTAGTTTGCAAAAATAGACTCCCAAGTTTTCCATGGATAAACTTGCACTAAAAAGAATGGTCATCTCTCTGTCCTCCCTTCTGATCTTTTTCTGGCTCTGCCCTCTCTGCATGTTCTTTGGTCTCTGAGGTCTCTTCTCACAAGTGTCTCAGTGATTTTCTATTGTGGGGTTCCTTTGGTTTGTACCATGGGTTCATGTAGGTTTCCTTTATAGCAAAACATGAAAATTTCCTACAATCATTCTTTATTTTTTTAAGTGTAATATTTTATTCTTAATGTATAAGTAGTTATTTTTTAAGCTTTATCAAGATATAATTGGTACACCCAATATTGCAAACATTTAATGTAATGTTTGGTGAGTTAGATATATGCATACCCCTGTGGTACTATCAGTACAACCAAAAGTACTAAATATACAAGTCACCTCTAAAAAGTTCCTTGTGTTTGTGTGTATGTATGTGTTGATAAGAACACTTAACATTAGCTACATCCTCTTAACATGTTTTAATGGGCACAATCCCCTATTGTTAACTATAGATACTATGTTGTGCAGCAGGTCTCTGTGCCTCCACACCTTGCCATCCTCTGCTCCATCTGCTCTTTCTCTAGAGCTCTTCCTCCATCTATTCTGTCTGATCTGCAGACTGATCTCCTTGCCTCTGGCCTTTGTTATCTGTCAAATACACTCTTGCAAAGTAATTTTCCTCTGGCACCATCTTAATCACATGATGATGATCAAGTCTATTGACTTGATCCAAAAACTATTAACAATTTCTCATCTTCAAAATAAAATGTCTTTTAGATAATTACCACTACTAGATAGGCTTGTCCACATAATTTCTCCTTCTACCCTTTATCCCTCAATTTATTCTCTTCTCAGCTCCCTTGCTGCCTTCTTTATCTAATAC